>KZ454389.1:663111-727092 GCA_002786265.1 Apostasia shenzhenica
CAGGGTATATATACTTCCTGTACACAGCCTTCAAAGTGGCGGAGAATTCATTTTTCAAACTGTAACCAAAACGCATTTCTAGTGATCTTTCAAGCCTCCTCGAACAGGAGCCGTGGTTTTTCCCGCCAGTCGGTTTTCCACTTAAAAACTCTTTGGTTGTTTCCCGTCATAACAGTTAGGTTAAAATTAAACCAGGTTAATTCTAATCTTAAAAATAAATGGGGCCTTAATGTTGATTCACTATCAAACGAGCTGAGCATCACTTATCATCTATGTAAGATCGAAGCAATTGTCTAGAGGGGTGAATAGACGATTTAAAATTTTAAAAATTTTAAGATAAGTAAAAAAAATAAGTTAATAATACAAGAATGAGAAATATGCAAGCGATAAAAAAAGGAGAAACAATTGAAATAGATGATTCAGTACGCTTATATTCACTGCTCGAAGGCAACTCAAATCATGTCCACTAATTACGATCGTCTTTCATTCTGAGTAATGAAGAAAGCCCATCGAGCAACTTCATAACAACTTTTCGCTCTTCTAAATCTCAATTGTTTGGAACCATACTCGCACTTTTATTTTATTATTCTAGAAAAATATAAGATAAGAAATGTAAGCCAAGAAGAATAGATGAAACAAAAAAGAAAATAAATAATATTACCTATGTAATCTCTTTACATGAAATAAAGAGCAACAAAAGATCCTCTTTATTTGTTGAGCACAAATACAAGACTGATCTCTTAAAAAATCTTCAAAAAAAAAGGAGAACGCCACAAGATCACAAGGAGAAAAACTTTTTCAAAAGACAAAAGAAATTTCTATAATCTAGTATAGTTCTCTATTTAACCTTAAATTTCTATAATCTAGTGTAGTTCTCTATTCAACCCTTAATGGCTATTTAACTCAATTCAAAATGACTTAAGAAGATGAAAGAAGTGAGCCAAAAAAGGAATGAAACAGAGTCGCAAATAATATGTCAAAACAATAGCTGATTAGCCATATGATTAACCAAATTCAAAAATCAAATGCATATGAAAATCGACTAAAATGACCATTGTAGCAATTGTAAATCAACCGGTCAACTACTAAAAATAATATTCTCTAACACTAGTAGACCACAACTAGTACGTGGTCGAATAATGAAAAACCATTGTTTGGTCATTACTTGATGACCACAATCAATCAACCGCCAAAAATAGTGATTTCTATAACTAGTCAATTAAAACTCGTCAAATAGCTCAATAAAACCATAAACATGTGAAATGAAACTTAAATTAATCCAAAATTAGAACAACTATCTGAAAATAGGATCCTAGCTCTCAATGACTTATATACATTAATCCAAATCACACAAAAAATTGATATGACAATATCCTACTCAAAATAAACCTAAAATAAATTATCAAATATTCATCAATTGGCTTCTTTTACTTTGATTTCTACTCTTTAAGTTTTGCATAATTATTCATGGTTTCCTTAAGCCCAAAACACTTTATTCATTGCATTCCATTAATTTGCTTACTTATCTTCAATCAAAGCCATTTAAAAGGAGCCTTTTTCTTATATAATAATATATTGACTCAATAACTATGACATTAAGAAGTTTGTTAAGTAGCTAGCACACTAATATATAAGTTGTTGATCAAACAATAAATCACAATATCACAAATGAGAAACTACAACAACAACCAAGCATTATAAGGCTTTAATGTTAAATCCCACTAGGCGGGGTCCCACTAGGCGGGGTCGGCTATATAAATCCTTTGTTTCCATTGCGCTCTATCAGTTACCAAATTCTTATCTAAGTCTAAGTAACTAAAATCATTTCTTATAGTTTCTTGTCATGTCTTCTATTGTCTCTCTCTTCTTTTTTGTACATGGGCAAAATTCAATAACTCAATTTTTCTAACTGAATCTTCAATCGGCCTACGTGTTAGGTGTCCAAAACATCTAAGCCGACATTTTCTAAGTTTATCCTCAATTGGTGTAACACCAACTTTCTTTTGAATATACTCATTTCTCATTCTATCCTTTCGTGTACACATCCACCTTAGCATCCTCATTTCTGCAATATTTATTTTATTTGTATGTTTTTTTTTTTGCAGGTCAGCATTCAGCACCATATATCATCGTGCGCTGGTCTTATTACAGTTTTATAAAATTTACCCTTGATTCTGGATGAAATTTTTCTATCGCACAATACACCAGAAGTATTTCTCTATTTTACCCATCCTACTTGAATTCTGCTAATAACATCGTTATCTATTTTACCATCATTTTGTATGATTAATTCAAGGTATCTAAAGCGCTCACTCTTCTTGACAATTTGATCATCAATTGTCACATCTTCAAGATAAGTATTTCTTTCTTGACTAAATGTATACTGAGATATATATTCAATTTTTGATCTACTGAGATGAAAATATTTAGATTCTAATATGAAAGCCTTTAGCAGAGAAACTAACAACCTAAAATTTCATTTCGCACAACTTTTAATTTAAAATTGAAAGAAAACCTCTATATATTTATTTAAAATAAACAGTATATATATAGTAGAGCTCTTCCTAGCCTACTGAGGAGGAAGCTTGCCTAAAACTAGAGAATTTTCGGTTCAAACTCACATCATTATAATTCTCAATTTGAGTAGGAGAATTGTGGTATTTAAGAGCAAAGAATGACAAAAAAAGTAGGGATAATTACCTACATGCCACACCATTTAGTTTTATTTATGCCTTACCCATTCATTCTTAGTTAATTACGTTATGCACACTCAAAACATTATAAAATCTTACATACACACATTTTAACTTATTTCTATTATGATGAGTAATTATAATTTTTCAATAACCTAACTATAGTTAGATTACAAAAAATCCGTTCATCATATTATTTTAAGGATATTTAAATATATTTTGAGTGAAAAAATCCTAAAACCTTAATGTCTAGGTGGCGGCAAAGGAAGGAGACATCGACAACGTGAATTAAATTTAGGACAAATCAGCGCTTTAGTGTGGTATTGAAGAAGACAAAAATATATATCATTAAAGATAAAAATATAATTTTAATGATTTACTAACAGAATAATTTTTTTTAAAATAGATTTTGATTAAGTTTTAACTCAAGTGTGTATGTAAGATTTTGTAATATTTTTAGTGTGTATAACGTAATTAACTAAAAATGAATGGGTAAAGCATAAATAAAACTAAATGATGTGGTATGTAGGTAATTATCCCAAAAAAGAAAACACCATACATAAATACATACATATCTATATATTTGAAAAAACATTATCAATGTTCAATTATTCGTATTTACAATATTACACTTTATTAGAATAATATTTTAAATATATATTCACTTCATATTTTTTTTAAAATTTATTTCTCATTTAAAACATAATATTGTATATTTTCTCATCTGCTTATGTTATTATTCTATGGATGTATCCATGATGGCTCTATGCATCCTAATGCATGCATGCTCTCCCATTACTTGTCTTCTGAAGCTCCGGCATAAGCCGCCGGCGCCAACCTCGGCCTCACCATGGCTGCCAGCGGCACCGCCTTGGGCAGCGCGAGCCCCGGTCCTTCCTCCATGTCGATCTCCGTCACCCCCTCCGGCAAGCTCCACTCAAACGAGTGCACCATCGTCCCCAAAAAGTACTGCACCATCAGCAGCCCCGCATGTTTTCCGGCGCAAATCCTCCGTCCGGCGCCAAACGGTATCAGCTCGAAGTCGTTCCCCAGCGGCTCGATCTTTGCCATCTTCCCGTCCACGAACCTCTCCGGCGAGAACTCCAGAGGATTCTCCCACGCGTCCGGGTGCCTCCCAATTGCCCAGATGTTCACCAGCAGCCAGGTTTCGCCGGGGATCCGGTAGCCTTCGATCTCGCATGGCTCTTTCGAGAAGTGGGGGATGCTCAGCGGTGTCGATGGATGCTTCCGAAGAGCTTCCTTGCAGATCGCCTGAAGGTAGGGGAGGTTCGGGATGTCGGACTCCTCCAGCAGCCGATTCCGACCGATGACACTGTCGGCCTCCTCCTGTGCGCGGCGCAGGATCGCCGGGTTCCTCAGCATCTCCGCCATCGCCCATTCTATCACGATCGAGGATGTGTCGGTCCCAGCGACGAACAAGTCCTGCATTCGCCGACGTTAACCGGTGGTAAAATTAATGAAGACGCTTCCATATTGTTAATTACACTTACGGCTATGAGGCCTTTGATGCTATCCAGAGAAAGCTTCTCTCCATCTTCTCCTTCGGGCTGATCGGCCAGGATGAGATCGATGAAGTCCGGCGACTGCCTGCGCTCGAGCGATGTGGTGGCGTGCTCTGTTAACAATTCGGTGAGCATCCTGTCGAGCTTATGATGAATCCGCCACATCTTCTTTGTCATTGGATCGAGCCAACGGATCGCCGGCACGAGGTCCCCAATGTTGGAAGCCCCCTCGCCGACGAGCAGCTCCATGATCATCTCCTTGAACGCCTTCGACTCCTTGCCCTCCTCATCGAACACCCGCTGGCTCACCGTGATCCTCCCGATCACATTCGCAAGAGTGCAGACCAGCAAGTCCGGCATCGTCACCGGCTTTCCGGCGACGGAAAGCTTCAACATTGAATCCAGCATCCGGCCGGCCTCGTCTTGCCGGACGGCAGCCCACCGGGCCATTGCCTTGGGGCCGAGCAGATGGAGGGAGGTGACCTTGCGGAGGAGCTTCCAGTTGGGGTTGTAGTCGGAAAAGACCATGTCCCGGCCGTTGTAGGCGACCTCCTTGGAGAGGACGCCGGAAGGGCGGTCGGAGAAGGCTGCGTCCAGGGTTTTGAGGAAGGTGCGGGCTGCGGCGGGCGAGGAGGCCACGACGACCCGGCGGGTGCCCATCTTGAGGAACATGATGGGGCCGTAGCGGTGGGCGAGGCGGGCGAGGCCGGAGTAGGGCATAGGGCCGATGAAGGGGAGGGCCCCGAGGATGGGGAAGTTGAAGGGGCCGGGTGGGAGGGGGAGGAAGCGGCGGGGGAGGAGGCGGCGGCGGATGAGGAGGTGAATGAGGAAGCAGAGGAAGACGGAGGAGATGAGGTACAGATCCATGGCGTCTACCAACCGCTGTCCACAAGCTGTGCCAGTGATGAGTTATATGAACTCGCGAGTCTCTGCTTGCGAGAAAAATTTTATTTTTTTATGGGTAAATTATACCCAGGTCCTTGCGTTTAAGTCTTAGTAACGCACAGATCTATATTATAACATCAGAATTCCTGAATTTTAATAAATTATCAAATAAATTTTTTTTATTTTTATTATTATTTTTTTTTTAAATTATCATTATACCCCTCCCCTCTCTCTCAGGTTTTAAGAGAGGAGGAAGGGTATAATGATAATTTAAAAAAAAATTAATAATAAAAAATAAAAAAGACTCATTTGATAATTTATTAAAACTTAAGGACCTCAAAATTATAATTTTAAAAATCTGCATCTGTGTGCTATTAAACCTCAAACTCAAAGACCTGAATATCATTTATCTTTTTTTATTGATATTTACTTATCAATTTTTTAGAAAAAATAATTACTTATCATTTTAAATAGCATATTATGTGATTATTTATTCTATTTCTTCTTGATATTTTTTAAGCTACATGTCTCCTAAAAGTAGTTTTACATTTAATATTTGAATTATTTGATACATGAGATTGTTAATTCATTAAATTTTAGTCTAAAATTATAATTAATATATATATATATATATTAATTATTTATTGGGCCTGCATAGCATGATTCTTAAATTATTGAGTTATGAACAGACAATTCCAACTTGATTTGGTTATAGAGGAAAAAGAGGCATATAATGTGTTATTTCATTTTAAAAGAAAACTAATAACTATCAATCTATCTATATATATAAAAGAGAAATGATATTTCTCATTACATCTAAAAAGCATATACCAAAATTAAGTTTTTTTTCTTAGCATTCTTTAATGACAAATATTTAAGAAAAACTTGCACATAAGTCTTTGCAGTCTAAAATATTTTGTGTGTTTGTTCATAAATTTTGAACTGTGGTACCTAATTGAGGGGAACTTTGAATTTTTACATGAAGATTCACGAATTTTAGATAATAACACTTAGGTGTTGAGACTGATGATTTATTGTAGTATAACGCTTCAACTTAGGTCATGTAATAAATTATAAAACTCAAAAGCTTAAATGCTTCAATTCAAAATTTATGAAATAATGTGTTTTTATCTTAGGGCCACATGGAACAGCAAGTTATGATTTAAAATTTCTAAATATGCAAAATCTTAGGACTTTAGGGACCTAAAATCAATTTACCCAATATTTATACCTTTTTTTTCTGCAAAGTGATAATTTAAAGAAAAAAACTACAATTATGTATTTCTTGTCCCATTTTTCTGATCACAGCAATATCTGATTTCATATTATGATGAGGCACTCAAAGGTTGACTTGAAAATATTGTGTGGCCTAACTGATTATGTCATTGTGTGTTGACTAATTAAAAGACAGTCATTTGTTCAAAAGTAATAATGTTTACATTTAGATTCAACTTTAAATCTCTGTTGTACATATGATATTTTTCAAATTCTATTTTTTAGCAAATATCGCGCATGATGTTTGCTTCATTGATTATACGATATTTGACTAATCATTTATATATTTATCCTCGCTTTTGCAAAAATATCAAACCATCAGAGGCGATGTGTTGCTCCCTGCAAATTATATTAGCCTTGATATTTGGTCATCCATAGTTGTTACTATCCTTCAACCTGATGAAAACTGCTACATTAACATCTTGTTTGCATAATTTTCACTGCAGAACTCTTCGTATTACCAGTTAGCTGGGAGTTGCAAGTTCTCGGTCTTCAGTAGCAGGTCATTCGGTTCTCAACAGCTTAATAGATTAAGAATTCATGTGTCATCTTGTTGACATAATAATGGTCTCCCAGGAACCGGCAGATTATAGTTTGTTTTAACCTAGAATTGGCTAAGCATCGCGTTAGCTCATCTATAAATACCTTTGGGCAGAGCTCCAAAAGAAAGACTTACTATCATCATTGTCAATAAGCTTGTATTCTTTCCATTTCTTCTTGTATTGGTCTTTCGACTAAACCCTTTTTGAGTTTTAATGAATTCTTTTTCTCTAGCTCCCAGGTGGGCATAGAGTAAGAAACATTGTGTGCTCTTCTGAATGCTGAGTTAGAAACATTGTGTGCTGCTAATTCTCAGAATTCTCTCTCTCTGTCCATCAACAAATACACATTATTTTTAAACTTGAAAGGCTTTTAGATCTGAGAGAAGATAATGTACATATTAATGAATCGTCATATATCAAAATAAGAATGTAATTTTTGAGTTATATAAGTAGATGAAGATTTAGGTATACGAATTGTAGATAATATAATTTGCACAATCAAATTTATTTTTACAATACTTGAAAGGCAGATTATAATCAAGTGACACCTATTTATTGGGACAAGAACTAAGCTACTACAATTAAAATTTCTCATATATAATAACACTTCATTTAAATGTACTATATTGCCATCAACTTAATAAGTATGATAAATGCAGACATTAAATAACACTTTATTTTAAATTAAGTGAGAAAATAGATATGTGAATATATTACAAGAGTATTTGATATTATTTAGTAAAAAGAGTGTTAATAATATTTATTAATTAATTTATCATATTAGATTATATAAATATGCAATGTTTACATAGTAAAGTGTGATATTTTTATTAAATAATTTCATCAAAAATATGAATTTTGTATATGTATCTAAGCATAAGTTATATACATTCTGTATATTTTATAAAATATGATGATAATAATACTACAAAATTCTATAATATTGATGTTTAAAATATTGCATTTTTTGAATACTCCTATGTAGCACTTAAATGATTTTTTTTTTTTTGGTAAATTGATATGGTGTTGGTTATCCCACCTAGGTTATTTGCATTTAAATCATTTTGAATTTAAATAGTAGTTCACTTCAAAGCTTAATTTTTTTTGAAGAAATGTTTTAATTTGTTAATTACAAAAATGCCCCAGTAGGCGACAGATAATTACACAATGCATTTCAGTCTACCTCTGTTGATGCAAAAAATATGTCAAAATAGAATGAAATAAGATGATAATTTTTACGTAAAAATCCGAGTATCGGGGAGAAAAACTACGATGTCGTCTAGGCGATTTAAACGCACTAGTCGAATCCCTTCTCTCAGAAAGCTTGAGTGTCTCTAAATGAAAACTGAATAAGTATAAGAAAGAAAGAGAGTGTGACTTCTTGAGAGAAATAATGAGAAAATTTCTCCTCCTCTCCCTTATTTATAGCTTGGGGGGGAGGGGACAAAATAGGTATAGTCTGTCATGTCTGGCACATATTCCTACAAATGATGATTAGGCAATGGACTCTTATGCCGCCTTAAATATTGAGTTGACGTAGTAGTACAGAATGTACGATCTGATGATATTTCTTTTAAGAGCTGTTCGGCTAGGGCTGTACAAAAAGAGAAGGTTTCTAACAACCACGCAGAAAATAAACAATATTTATTTAATAATCACCGTCTTTATTGGAATGGAACCATCCAAATGAGTTGCATGCTTCCAATATTAATTTGTGAAACTTTTGGCAACTGACATGTGCTAATTAAAGCTTCAAAAGCTCACCAAGTTCAAATGTGGCAGGCTGCAGGAAGTCAACAGCCAGCAAATTAGATTTTCAAAAGTAACCACCAGTTCGTTTGAACAGAATTGGCCTTTCACATTAGCCAAAAGACCTCAATCATAAAATATTCTAAAATAAGCCGAGTTATTTTAAAGATGATATCTAAATGTCATCATAGTATCAGCTAAGTTCACGGGCTGGAGATAAGTAGACTCGAACCGTTGACATCCGCCATAGGGTAAACCACCGACTCTCAGGCCTCTCCGACTGACATAGAGGCCGTTGTTGGGGAGGAAAATTAATATATTGCTTATATAGCTTATCCTGTAGATCTTTTTGAAGAAGGTTCTGTTACTAATATGTTTATTTTCATTGTAAGTAATGTATTCAAATCTCTCGGTCTGTTAGGATGCCTCAGCTGCATACATCACTGCACTTCCATTTGATATCTATCGTAACGATAAACAGTTCGTGATATAATACTAAAATAGCAATGAATCAGACATCTTCTTAATGCAAATTAATATCTGAATCATGGAGCTAAACTCGAACCCAATCTACCGTGTTCTAGTAATTCAGGTCGGACCGGATAATAAAATGCTTACGTTATATTTAGAATAATAATATCAATTTTCACAACTCAAATATTATGATGAATAAGTTCAAATTTATTCTTAATATTTAGCTTTTTAGATATAATACAAACAATTTTAACTATATCATTTGTCCTTATCCTCTCTAATACCCACCTCGGTGCTGCTTATTGGACCGGTTCGACCCGGAACTGGTTCGGTCCAGAACCGGTTGAACCGGACCAGTTCTAACCGGTTCCAGGCCGCAGAACTGGTCCGAACCGATTCTGCTTACGCAGAACCGGTTATCCGGTTCAGAAACGAACTGGATAACATTTTTTTTTTTTAAATGTTGGGCAGCCCGCGGGCCGCGGGAGCAGCGCTGCGCCCATGAGCAGCAGCTGGCAGTTTTAATGCTGCTAGCAGATATATTAAAAAAATATATTATATTAATTTTTATAAAATATATAAATTTTTTTACAAAATATATTAAAAAAATATTTTTAAATTAATTTACCCGATTGACCCGACCCGACCCAAATATATGAATCCGGACCAGACTCAGACCGGATCCAAGGTAAGGTAATTGGTTCCGGACCGGATCTGGAACTGGTTGGAACCAGACCAGACCGATTCCAGGTAGAACCGAACTGGAACCGGTCCGGTCCGATAACCAGGTGGGCCACCTCAACCTCGTAATATAGGTCAAATTTTAGGCCTTAAGCCATTTTTAGTAGATTTAAATTAATTTATATATAACAAGGGAATATATATTAAGCATTCTTCCTAAATAAAAAATTCTAACATTGTTATCTAGCGCATTGTAATCTAAGAAATTGGATTTTGAAGTTCAAGGTTAAAATCAATATTAAATTAATATAATTTAAAATACATTTGTTTAACAAAAATTATTTTTATAAAATTAAATTTAAATTTAAATAAAAATAATTTTTATTAAAATTATATATAATGTGAAGTAAAATTAATTATTATATTAAAATTTACGAGAAATGTAATATAAATTTGTTATTATTTTAAGTTATATGTAAAATGTGAAATAAAAAAATTAAAAAATATACTCTACAGAATAACTATAAGGTAATTAATGTTATATGATGTAGAATACTGATTCATAAAATAAAAATATATAAATAAAATAAATATCAAAAAATAAGAATATTAAAGTAAATTTGTGGACATACACAAAAAAATAAAATAAAAAATAAATATATCTACAAAAATATTAAAATAACCTCATTTAAGGACAAACTCAGAAAGGGCCGACTAAGATAGTTTGAACATATAAATCGTAGACCGATGAAAGCTTCAATAAAAAATTTGAGTTATTAAATTTTGCTTTAACTCAAATTTTGCTTGTATTAAAAGAGAAAAAAAAAGATCAAATAAAACATAATAAAAAGCCATAAAAAAATCTTACATATTTTGAGATAATAAAAATCTATTAGATAATAGAGTGTAATGAAAACAAAAAATCTATATAAATAACCTAATAGAACAAAAGCTTCATTGTTATTGTTATAAGACACGAAATAAAATTAATTTCTAATTTTAAAATATATTATGATATAAAATAAAATTAAATTTAATGAAAAATTATATATCACTCTTAAAAATGTTTTTACTCATTTAACTCTCAAAATTTAATATTTATATATATCACCATATATTTTAAATATATAATTACAAACTACATTCTCTCCATTAAATTAAGAAAAAACTAAACATTTATTTTATTTAAAAAAAGAAAAATCAAATCATTCATTAATACAAGTGAATATTATTTGAAATTATCCATTCAAAGTACAAAACTGACATTGCAAACATTCAACTTTAAAAAGTTAAATGAGTAAAAAAAAATTTGTTAAAAATGACATGTAATTTTTCATAAATTTTAATATTAAAATGTAGGGAGAATGTGATTTATTGAGTTAAATTTTAAACTATCTAAACAAAAACACCTTTAATATAATACATTAGTTATGTATATAATTCTTGGGCCATATTTATTTGAAAGTTAAAAATTAATATGCTAGCATATTACATCACATATAAAATTTAATATTTAAAATTAACTTTATTTCACATCCTACGCACATCATTAAAATAATAACTAACTGATATCACATCTCTCACATATCCCAACATAATAACTAATTTTATATCATATTTTTCACATATTTCAATATAACAACTAACTTTATTTCAAATCATTCATAACTTTCAATAAAAAACATCTCTATCCAAGTATAATTTTAACATTGTTAAATTAAACCTTACAAACAAATAAGCCCTTAATATTCTATGTAAATGATCGATTTTGGCGGACATGGGAAATAAAAAATCATACTTGCCTCACCCTCCCTCCACAAGTAATTGTGTAGGACTCAAACCCACCCTATGGATCCCCTCGCCGGTGTTATTGGGACTAGTCAGGGCGGGTTAAATAAATTGAATCTCAATTAATTATGTTCATTTATTACCCCACCCATCAAAATGATAAGACTCTAAAATGGACCAATGGAACTATGGAACTAAACTGCAAAAATTCCCTGAACACAAGACAACAGCGCATTCAAGTGGGTTAAATTCCTATACAGTTCTCTTCACTACAAAACTGAGAATAGCATAGCAGTTCCATAAACTTACCCTACCAGATCTTCTTCATCGAAAACCGGGCAATAAGTCGATAACAAATTTGCAAAAGTTCTGCTTCTAATTGCAGTACAAGAAGCAGATCCCAAAATATAAGCAAAACTGAGGAAGAAATATTCGATGTCATAGAATTTTGAGATTTTTACCCGTATGACACAAAAAACTTCAATATTTACTTATTAGACACCCTAAAGTTAAATATTACATGACACAGTTATTTTGTTTAAATTTTACAACCACCACACCCTAGTTTAAAAATTCTTATATTTTATTTAAGTAAACCATACTTGAGTTATGTTTTAACTTAAATAAAGTTCATAGGAATAAAATTTAACTCTCGGTGTATCTTAACTTAAATCTTACATGTTAAAAACTATTTAAATCTATTATTTATATAGAATATTTTAAATCTATTCGTTAGATGCTCATCTTAACGATTAGATTTAATTTAAGATACAAAGAGGGTTAGATTTTTTTCCTATGAACCTTATTTAAGTTAAAACATAACTCAAGTATGGTTTACTTAAATAAAATGTAAGGATTTTTTAACTAGGGTGTGTTGGTTGTAAAATTAAAATAAATAAGTGTGGGTCATGTAATATTTAACTTTAGGGTGTCTAATAAGTAAATATTGAAATTTTTTGTGTCATACGGGTAAAAACCCCTAGAATTTTTACATGTCACCAAACACTTAATAATTTTGATATCAAGAATGCAAAATATGAAATACAGTAATGCTAATAATGTTGAATATCATACAGAAAATAAAACAGAACTAAAAAAGATCAAGAAGCTCGACACTTCATGCTCCAGGGCATATGATTTTCACTGCCATGAAACTGCATATAATCATGAAGTAAAAGAATGATTTCCAGTATGCAAGGAATTTAGTATTTACAATATCTTTGTCTACTACAAGATGAAGGCTATTTTTTTGTGAATTTTTAGCACAGCTGACAGCCATAATTGTACCATTTAACCTTGCCCATTTGCCCATTGATTGATCAAGTGGAAAATATATATCACCCAACAGAGAAGTAAACATGTAAATTAGAGTGCATGAAGCTGAAAATAATTTGAGGCTGTTTCAGTTGGCGAGAAATTAATTTATTGCTCGACATGAAAAATGAACAGAACTCAATTGAATTCCAGCCAGCTCAGGTAAACCACTGCAGAATATCCAAGTTGAAAAATGAAAGAACGCTTCATAATGCGATAGCAGCCGACTGACGAGAAGAAGATAAGGAATGATGATTTAAACTGCACTAGAGCACATAACATTAAGATTTAGAATGATTGCCTTCATCAAACAAAAAAAAAAAAAAAAAAAGAATGGTCGTCACTACAACTTCATGGTTCACAATAAAAGCCGGACTAAATAAGCTAGCAAGCTAGAAGAAATGAAGGCTGCTCAAGCAAACCTTTTGAAGGGTTTCAGAACTTAAATTACTAGGAAGTAGCATATTTAAGTTGGTGCTATTGCTTCTGATGTGACAACTAAACTGCAAAAAACTTAGCATCATCCAACATGAGTCACAAAAATAGTACACAATATCACCAATTACAACATCGTTCCAATAAATAGAATAACTAATCTAGTCTTATAACACAACTTTATTATCAAGCATGAATATGGAAGAATAAATTGCAAAAGATGAATATATTTTCAAATTCCCTAAGAAGATTCAAAATAATTACACATAATAAAATATCATAATATGAAATGTAATAGACTCCAAATTGCAAAATCAGTTTGCATTCCTTTGGAGACGTAACCATCATGGAGTACAAGCACGGACAACGATGTAAGTAGAAGACAATGCATAGCAAATAAATTTCCTTCATCTTAACCAAACAAGGAAGTTCTCTCAAATGAGAGGGCAGGTCTCTTGAACGAGCTGGTTTGGTTTAGTGTTTTCCCTCTGCACCTTCCTCTTCATCTTTGTCTACATTGGTGAGTCTCAAAGGAGGCGCCTGCTCACCACTAGCCTACACGGGAAAGATCCTTAAGAAACCAAGTAGGTCAATGGCAGAAGACCTTAAGGAACAATTGAGGCAACTCACACTCAAAAAGGACAAGGAAGATAGAGTGGACATCACAGAGGAGGAACGCCAGCACGCTAATAAGGAGAGTTTTCGCAACTATTTGATCGGTAAGCTTTGGACCTTTCACCCTTTCAACAATGAATCCATGTGCACTACGATGAATGAGATCTGGAGGCCAACAAAGGGGGTCTCCTTTAGGGTCCTTGGAAACAACTTGTTTTTATTCAAATTTTTTGCCAAACGTGATTCGAGTTTGTGAAGGGACACTGCGGTCATTTGACCAGAATATCTTAATTCTCAAGAAAATTGTTTAAGGGGAGAAGCAAGATGTGAAGTATGGGCATGACACGAGGACACGACACAGTACAATACGATGATTTTTAAAACATAGGACACAGACACGGCACATGTCAAATATAATAAAAATAAAATTAACAATTCATACTCAAAAAATACATAAAATAAACTTAATTTGTGAGTAGTACAAAAGTCTTATACGATCAAGATGAGAACTTGAGAAGAAATGTCAATATTGTAGAGATTTGGATGCAAATTTAGAATTTACTTTACAAAGTCAGTGAAAGAATAAAAAAAATATAGTTTTAGCTATTAGGGCAATTACCACGAGCATGACAATAAGAGAAAATAAGAAGTTTTGGCGTTAAGGATGAGAAGACAGACGTGGAGCTAGAATTTCAAACTTTTTGCGATTGGTTTATTTTCGTGAAGCTCGAGAGCGGCGAGGGAGAGAAATTTGATTAGTTTAAAATGTTGACTTATATTAAATAAAATTATAATAATAAGAAATAGGCTTTTAAATTTATTAAATAAAATTTTAACAATATTAAAAAAAAATATTAATAAAAAGAACAAAATCTTATATTTAATATTAACAAAAAATATAATATTAATAAATAAATATAACACTAATATTAAATATATTCAGTTCTATCCTATAAGTGTCTTAATAATGTTGTGGAACGACGAAAGTGTCTCAGAAGTATCGTAAAAGAGTATCTTCGGAAGTGTCTCGCATCTCAGTAGTATCGTGGAGGTGTCTCAAAAGTATCCTAAGGTGTTCCTAAATATCCTCGCGTGTCCAGAAAGTGTCCTTTACTTTTTTTAAAATATTTTTTATTAGGACACGCCACGTAGTGTGTCTGATACTGTGTTTCCCAGTATCCATGTGTCCGATAAGGATAAGGCGTAGTTTCAGAGGTATCCGTGCTTCACAGGAAGCCAGCTATGAAGCATGGACACTTCAAAAAGCTACACTGTGTTCGTGCCAGACACACGGATAAGGGGGACACGTAAGGACACCGTGTTGGAAACATCAAGTGGTGTGTTCAAAAAAAAATATTAAAAACCTAAAGGACACTTTTTGGATATACGAGGACACTTCGAAACACTTTAAAATATTTCTAAAACACTTTCCAGACAGTTCTAAATACATGACACTTATTAGATGCGTGACACTTTTGAGACACATGATACTTCTAGGACACATATAAGAAAGAATTAAATACATTTAGGCCTCATTTAGTTCAAGGTGTTTTTTTGGTCCAACACAAATTCAATAGTAAAAATTACCTTTATTTCACTTCCAACACAAATACGAATATTAAAATTAATTTTATTTCATATCTTACATACTTTCTAATATTAAAATATTTTTTTTATTAAGCCTAAAAAAGAAAATATAAAATTTCTTGACCAAAAAAAAGCTCGAACTAAATAAGCCCTTAATGTTAATGTTAAATTTATACATTAATATTATATTATTTAATAATATTAAACATATTACTAAAATCTATGAACACATTTACTTTCTCTTTATTCTATTTTTATTAATATTTAAAAAATTTATTATTGCTAAAATTTTATCTAATAAAACTAAAAAAACTATACATTGTTATTATTAAGGGGGAGTTTGGTTCGTTGTTATCTTGGTGTTATGTCATATGATTAGATATTATGACATTTAGATGTCATCTTTTGATTAATAATTTTATGATCTTATAGAATATTATTTATAAATGTCATTAAACCAAACAATTGCTTTCTCTAAATAACATAACATAACATCAAAATAACATTGAACCAAATGCCCCCTAATTTTTTATTTAATATAAGTCAAAATTCTAAACCAATTAGATTAAATTTTTTCCTTCTTCGCTTCCCTAGAGCATCGCGAAAATAAACCAATCACAAAAAACTTGAAACTCTAGCTTCACTTTTGTTCTTCTCTCATCGTTAATACCAAGTGCTTTTATCCCATCTTATTGTTGTGCTTGTCGTTGTTATTCTAACAAGTAAAATTATATTTTCTCTTATTTTCCCACTCACTTTGCAAACTGAACCCAAATCTATATCCCAAATCTCTTTAATGCTGACAATGTATCTTCTCAAATTCTCATCTTGATCGTATGAGACCTCTGTGGTACTCGCAAGTTGTTTTATACTTAAAAAATTCAAATTTGTTTTATATTTATATATTTTTTAAATATGAATTGTTAATTTTATTATTATATTTGACGTGTCATGCCATGTCTATGTCTTATATTTTAAAAAATCATGTTGCACTATGTCATGTCCCCGTATCCTCGTGTCATATATGTGCTTCATAGGAAGCTGGTAGAAATGATCTTGAATAAATCATCCTTCTAGGTCAAATTTTACCACATTCCTGTTAGTTTGATGTCAAAACATCTAACAGCGAAGATGAAGCAGAAAGTAAGATAAATCCTAAAGGTGGGTGAGGGTAACAATAACTCTACTTGGGGACAAGTGCTTAGAGTTAGTGTTACAAAACAGTTGAAACAAGTAATTGTTATTACCATTCCCAACTCTCCAAGGGCCATTGTGATTTGAATTGCATATGAAAGACTACCAAATTTCTGTTTTATCTATGGCTATCTTGGCCATATTGCAAAAGATTGAGAATATGAAGATGTGAAACCAAAGAAATACGCTTACAGTGCTTCTCCTCCACATAGGAAGGGAGATGAATGTTAGGGGAGAGATCTAGAACATCGCTACATCGCTCTCGAGGACAACAAGAGACCACAGGAGAGTCAAACACAAGATCTTTTAGGAACATTGGAGGAAGGGACGATAACAGAGAAGGTTCCAGTTCCTGTTTGAAACCAATTTTCTTTGTAAGTCTGGAGTTTCAGACGAGCGAAGGTTCCGGAGCAAATAACCAATAGAGAAGCTCTACGGAAGAACGATGGATCTCAAAAAACAAAATGCATGGGAAGATGGCTCAAAACCAACAAACCTAGTGTCAGTAGAGAACAGATCAAGAAATCAGGCAATGGAGATGGAAGAGGCAATTAGCAACAGAAGATCTAATGAAAAAAATGCAAAGAAATAAGCTCAATGCAAAATTATTCTTTCCCCTCAAAGAACTACAACGATGAAAAAGAAGAGTCCAACCAAAAGCTCGAGAAGGAGACAGTCTCCAATGCAAACTCTATGGAATGGCACAACTAGCCCTCACGGATTATTACTGGGACTCTGGCTCAAGCAAGAATAAAGAAACGGAAGAATACAATGGGTGCAGGGAGTGGAAAAGGAAAATGCACCATAGAGGGGCACACCAAAATGGAGCAGGGAAACCAAATTCGAGAATGACTCAGAAGGGGAGGGCTCGAATAGAATGGGTTATTGACTTTAGGTATCACAGACAGGATGGGTTTGTGTCATTTAGTGACATTCAACTTGCGAAGGCTCCAAGTCAAGTGCATCCTACAGACATGACGAGCACGCCTCAACCAGTAGTCAAATATGTACACTGATTGAATTTGGCTAATATTCAAAAAGGTAAGGTGCGAATGCCCAAAAAAGAGGGGATATTTTGATTAGAGAAATGATCTAAACTACTTAGGAATATTAATGTTAAGCAAGTCAAAGGTGGATATTGTTGAATATTGACTTTGTAATATTAATGGGCTTGAGCCCATTATGAATGGCTCAATTCAATATCCTTAATTAAAGCATAAAAATAATCTATATATTAATTTCTCATCCTATTTATAAGGAATTCAAATATAATCACGTGAATAAGGCTTAATGGGACAAAGCTTTTATGTTTCCATTAATAGATTACGAGATTTCTAATTAAAGGCTATTGGTTGAAGCTTTGCTTATGGGAAACCATGAACTACAATATCACATCTGGATTTCGGCAATTATTTCTCTCGGTTCTTCTTCATTAGCTATAAGGTGATTTCATATAAATCTGAAGGTGATCATCTGAGACTCTAAGAGCAATTGGATTGTTTAATCTGAAAGAAGAATAACATTTTTTTTGTATTTTATCTGAGATCGAGAACTTGGTGATTAGTGCAAAGCTCTCCTTCTATCTACTTTTCTACATAGTAAAATCTCTCTTTGCACTCCTTGTGGATATAGAAGGATCCATCGAAACCACGTAAATTTAATATTTTTGTTGTTGCATCATTCTTTTACTATTATTATTTCTCATATTTAACTAGCATGATTTATTTGGGTAACTATACGTCCCACGATCCGAGTTTTTTGCAACTAACACTAACTTCTAAACCAGATCATTAAACCAAATAGGTGCATACAACCCAAAATATATCTAATCAAACCAAATAAAGCTACATATAATTCCCTTTTACAATTGCTTCGGATAACATATCTTGAAAGGTTCAAGTGAGCTGTCAAATCGAATCCAGATGAATGCACTCCAAGAAAAAGAGGTCATCTTATAAACATAGGTGTCAAAAATCTGACATAAATGTGCAGCTTAGACCTTCCTATCCCCATATCTAAAAGATCTAAAATCAATATGAGGTTTTCCAAATAAATGGCCAAGATAGTTTGTAGGTATTTACATGATTTTATTAAAAATGATCAATCTACTACTGCAATATCATATACAGCAGAATATATAAAGCTATGATATGATGCCTACGCCACTACTAGGAACTTTTAATAGTTAATATGGAAGAAAATTATCCCAGAGATTCTAAAATATGGGACTTATAGCATAGTAAACTTACATATATTTCCAAGCTTATAAATGGTAAACAAAATGATAGCTATAGCCTATAAGAGATTCCCCGACTAACAGAAAAATCAATAACCAACATACACAAATGAATAAATTCCAAGAATCATACCTCTATTGGAAGATCACTTAGGAAACCCATCATAACTAGAAAATCACAGCCAACTTGGTTCCAGTTAATTTGGTTAAATCCACATACATCTTTGACAATTCTGAATTGAGTTTCTCCATTAGCCTGTTCAAAGCTGCTTCCTACCCACAAGTACAATATTCCACATGGTGGTTCACCTTTACAAGCAATTTCAGTTAGGAAAAATAAAACTGCTTTGGAATCAAGATCCTTGCTACTGAACGTCGCTAACTTTTCCAAGACAGGGCAGCATTAAGCTAATGATTGTTTAATCAATGGGGATTTTTGACAACCCTCATCTTGTCCTATTGAGCTAGACATCAGCTGATTATCTCCCACATGATGATTGTTCTCAATATTCACATGGATTTGTAAAACTGAAACAACAGAGTCACCAGAAGTCTTCAAATCTGAAGGAACACATGCACTATGTTTACAGTTGGAATCATCATCAACAGCAGGATTATCATAATTTTCACCCTCAAGAATTTTGGGCATATCTAGACAAACAGATGAATCATCTGTCACCTTCCTGGATGCCAACAAGGCATCTTTGTTCAGTGATGGCAACTTCATAGATGAAAAGCCGCCCCTTCTTTCAGCAATGGAGCGTCCAAATCCTTTAGAAAGAGAAGGTGTTGACAACATATTATCCTTTAGCTGTCCCTGGCAATTTGAAAGCTGTAACCGAGATTTAGATGGTGGAATAAATGCTTCCATCAAATTAGACGAATCAGGTGACAATGTAAGCAAGGGTGAAGAGGAAGTTGAAAGAGAGCTATTTGGCGATACGTTGCCAGATTTTGAACTACTGTTTGAGTCAAGTGATAGGGAATTCGGAGAAGGATACAGCGGAGATGTTGATGACTCTGTAGTTAAAATCTGAATTCTACTCGCTTGAGGATCAACCTCTGTACTGCATACAGAATCCGACAAAACTCTGCACATGGTGCGAGAAAGAAACTTTCGCCTCAGTGTACTCCAATTGCTTTCTCTTGCAGGAAGGTGGGTTTCCTTTTGGCGTGATGAAGATGGAAATGGTGGAACAACACCTCCAGTGACTGCCTTGTAGAAAAGATCAAAGTCAGCATCATAAGATTCCACCCTTCTGTTACCCACACGAAGCCCTCTTCTTAAGTCAATATCTTCCTTTTCCTTTTCAACTTTCATTGTGTTATCTAAGCTCGGCCTTGTGCTTGAAAACGCACCCCAAAAGTCAACCGGCTCCTCACCCTCTTCGACTATTACAATCGGTCCAGGCACCCTTTCATATCTAACAACCTGGAAAGCAGCAGCCTTTGCATCCTTCTCCATTACAGGATGGCAATACTTCCCGTTCCAGACATAAATTGATGATACAGCATGGAGAATGAACGCCCCTCTTGAATCCAAAGCAACTTGAGATGGATCGGTGAGCATCTTTGGAACAAGGTGCAGGGCATCATATGGAGAATGAGGTGCCATTCTGTACATTCTCAGCCCCGAATTAGGGCTCAAGGGGATAGCATGAACTCTCTTCTGGCACTGGAGCAGCTGGCACGCAAAACCCATGTTCGGATTGGCAATTCCCCTTGCAGCTTTCACAAATTGGAAGGCATCGTCAAAACTCTGCCCTTCCCTCCACATAAGGTAGGCTATGACCAGCGATGTTGAACGCGATACTCCTTGACAACAGTGGACCAGCACCCTCCCGCCCTGCTCTCGAACCTCCTCAAAGTAATCAAAAACATCATACAATATACTGGTGATATCCTCGCTCGGGTTGTCCTGCAACCAGAGGGTCTTGTACACCAGATCCGATTTGAAATACTCAGGGCAAACAAACCCAACGCAGTTTAAAACATGCGTAATGCCATTTTGACGGAGGATCTCCCTATTCCTAGCCACAGAGTCGCCGCCCAGATAAATATGGTCCGCTACCTTGGAGCACTCCTTATCAAAGAAGGCCATCTGGTCTTTCATGACCTGACAAGGCAGCGACGAAACATCCACCTTCAGGCCTTCCCCTGGCCGGCTAGCTTCCGCTCTACCGCTAGGAGTCGGCGGCTGGACCCAATCTCCAACGTCATCAGAGCTGGCCATAGGCCACTCGTCCAAGCTCCGCCTAGCTATAGAGAGCGGCTGCAGAGGGGGGAGGCAAGAACGGGCCTTACCGTTATGGCCTCTGGGCGTCAGTGGCGGAGGCGGGAAGGGACGAAATTGCCCATTCGAGGATGCTTTCTCCGGCGCATCACCCCGCGCCAAGTCAGGTCCAGATGCACTCCGAGAAGCCGACCATGACGCCGATCTCCAGAAGGTCTTCCGGCCGCCTCCGGCTACCGGAACTTTGGAAGATTCTTCCGCGCCTCCCATTCCTTCGACTACCACCGTAGATGCCTCAGATAAACACAACAATTCCCCACCACGAAGCAATTGATCGACTACTCACCATTTCCCCCAAAACAAATACAGCGAAAATCCGATCCAAAACTATGATGAAAGCAAATAAGAGAAAGACTAAACCTAATTCACTCGTTCAAGTAGAAGCAATCAAGCGGAGCGACCATCGATGGGGTCGAGGGACAAACCCTAGCGGGTGAGCGTGACGGGTTTAATTGACCGTCGATGCCTCGAAGGCCTCTTAATAAATCTCAACCGTCGGCTTAGATCTCTACATCACTGATCGGATCCTGATATCTCGCCATCCTCGCCCGGGATGCCACCGTGGGGCCAGGAGGTGTTAACGGCGTGGAAGATGCCGGCTTTGCTTACGTGGCGAGGGAGACTGTAACTGCCTTGACCGGACAGTAGATTCGGTCAAAACTCAGCTCATAAAAAATAATAATAATAAATTAATTTTTATAATTCTTATTAATAAAAATTATTTAATTTCAGTTCTGTTCAATACAATAATTAATTTTACATATAATTTTTAATATAGTTAACTTATGTTACTTTTAATCATAATTTTAAAATAAGATCTTAATTTTTATAATATGATTAAACTGATCTCTTTATTAAACAAAAAGTAATTGATTTTGAATTACATATCTCAATTTTATTTCTTTTGACGAAAATAGACGAGGGTCCCAGAAGTGGCAGCACGTAATGTTTCTAATTAGCTCAGAGTGCTCGCTCAAAGAGGAAGCCAAGAATCATCCAAAAAAATATACAATAATTAAAAGTAGTTCAGGGATAGCTTTTCCTACATCCATCAGAGAGTCAAGAGAAACATATTTCACTAAGGCCCTGTTTGGCGTGAGGACCAAAACATGATCAAAATAGTACTAGTTTAAAAAATAACAATAATAACAAATAAATTATTTTAATTATTCTACACAAATTTTAATATAAAAAATAATATTTTTCTTCACATACTCAATAATTTTTAGTAAAAATAAAAAGTTTATTTCACATCTTAGATCAAAATACTAGACTTGAATATTTTGGTCTAGAATGTGAAATAAAGTTGATATTTTTATTTTAAATTGTTGAGTATATCAAGTAAAATAATATTTTTTATATTTACATTTGTGTAAAATGATTTAAAATATTTATTTATTATTATTATTGTTGTTTTTTAAATTAGTATCATTTTGGTCCTGTTTTGGTCCTCGCGCCAAACAGGGCCTAAAGCTCAAAAAAATTTAGTCAGACGACTAGTACAAGAAGAAAGAAGAAAAAGGGGAATATAAGCTTCGTCCTCGATGGTTCTCTGATGAATTTGATTCTCTTCTAGTCTTCTTTTCTGATCTCATGTGTAGTTATTTTTTCTCTGGAGCTTTGCCTAGAGGCATTTATAGGTAAGCTGTAGCAGAGTTCAGCGAACTTTTCAGGCTGGAATATTATATTTGTCTGCTCCATACTATTAGAATATTATAATCATCGGATCCATACTGTCGAGCCCACCATTGCAGGCTCTAGAAAAACTGTCATAGTGGCAAGGGCACGCATATTCTTGGTTTCTATAACTGGCAGAAATCTTCACTTAGTGGAACTTGTGTTAATGTGGTAGTCTTCACTGGGCTGAGACAACGATAATTGAAGATAAATAAATATCATGACCGATGTTATTGGGAGGTACAGATTCCCCAATATCGTGATAGACGTCGCAGGAAGCTGAACCATTATAGCTAGAGTTAGAGATCTATAAGGCAAAGATGATTAGTCAAACATCACGACTAATGAATAAAACATTATGTACGATGATAAGTAAAGTGAGTATTCACATGCCACATGTACGACTGAGATTTGTATTATTTCTAATAATATTATTTTTTGTTGCTTATTCGCATATAATTTGAAAACAAACTTCTTCAATTAACTGTATGCATCAGATGTCAATATCATTTGAATCATAAAATATAAATAATTTCTAAAGTAAATATTAAACTCATAGAATATGATACCATAGTATTTTAAAAATATGACTTGACATATTTTTTTGTTCATATTAATTAACATTTTTTATTTCATATTAATTAATTATTACATTATCATGGAGAGAGTTTAACCAACAAGGCACAAGCACAGCTTTCACAAGAGCAAAACTCAATTCCACAAAAACAAGTGAGATCTTTAATGAGCAGCCAACCTCACCTAGAAAAGAGATTTCAAGTATAAAATAATTTTAATATTTTTTTTTTTTTTTGATTAGCATATCTTTAATAAAGTTTGTGACCTATGTTGGTCGTAATATTAGCAAATGTAATTAGTATGCTAGGACATATTAAACCCAAAAGAACAAATATATTGCGATCTTACAGTGTCAACTGTGCAAAGAATTCACGTTAAGTTTAAAATTGGTCAAACAAAATTAGCATTATTACCAAATGAGAAAAAAGAAGAAGAAATTAGAAATCGCAAAGTTTGAAAGTTTAGCTAAGAAAGGGTTAAAATGGCACTAGCTATAATAGTGACTGTACACTTCAAATTTGTAAATGATTCTCTCTAATGTTGTTCAATGTTAAAAATTTCATTTTGCTAGACATTAGCTCGTGACTGTTTAATATTTCTTCTCGGATAAAAGAGTAATCTTGAAAAAAAAATACTTGAATATCAATACTATGAATCTATCGTATACGGCACATGATTCATTAATAAGAATCAATAATTTAAAAAACTATTAGCCTAGTCTAAAGTCGCGAACATGAGCTATTTGGATAATAAGGTGAGAATTGCCCAATAAGTGAGGAGATCGACAAAGTTAAAATAGATGTCAGCAGCACCACCTATAGAGTGACTAAAGGCACTGTATCTGCTTAGAGTGAAGTAGTCAACAGAATCTTCTAGAGTACGTAGATCGTCCTGTTCTATGCTAGAGCAACATCTTAAGTCTAAATGAACTCTGTCATAGCTTGGGCAAGGTAAGTGATCTTTCCATGAAGCTCATCTATCTCGTGGTCACGAAGTACAACCACGAAGTTCCTAGAAAGTACCTTGTTAATTGTAGGAAATGAAGACCTTGATTGTCGTAGGGATCTAGCAAGGGAGAGCCTACACATGTAGGCCTGTCAACGGATCGGATCCGGATCGGGTTGACCCCGACCCGGATCCGATTCCAATATATCCGGATCGGATTAAAAATCGGATCGGATCGAGGTCAACCCAGATCCGTTCCATGACCCGCCACGGTTTCGGGATTTTCGGATCGGATTTCGGGTCGCAATCCGCGAACTTTTTTTACATATTTTAATACTATTTGTTTTCATGACTACAACTATTACTTGTATATAATAGTAATTATATAATATTATATATTATATATTATATATTCTTATATTTTTAAATAAATTTGACACTAAAATTTACAATTATAAAGTCCATTATACTATAGCTAGAAAAGTATAAGGATAATATATAACGATTTAAAGATCATATCACTGACATCGAGCATTATGTTATGAATATTGATAGACAACATATAACCAAGCAGTTGAATGAAAAATATTTACACAAAAATAAAGCGCGCAGTTCTGTTAAGAGTTAGCATCTTAAACATTTCTATCTTAACGGTAAAAAATATTTGTAACGTATTTATCCATTTCGTACAATGGGCAGAGCACTTGCCTGGTTACTATACTTAAAATAATTTGCAATAGCCTCTTTAATAATTATAAGTCTCAGTCACATTCAAAACCTTCATAAAATAAAACAACAATTAACATATGCAATTAAATAATAAATATATAAATACGTAAAATAATTTCATACTTATAAATTTCGGATCGGATTTTTTTCGGATCGGATCAGCATCGACCCGGATCTGATCCGGCAATACTTAAATGGAGCGGGTCGGTTTTTCGGAATAATCGTGCGGGTCAAAAATTTATTCCGTTATATAAGATAATTGGTTCGGATTACGGATCGGATCGGATCAAAATTCGACCCATTTACAGGCCTATACACATGGCTCCTTCTCAACTTCTCTCATCTCACCACATATGGAGTTTAAAACATCAGCTCGACTTTGTCTGTGATGGTTTGGAGGTGGCAATTTATTTGAATATTGAAACTTGCTCGAAGTTTACTCAATTCAAAATCGACTCAATTTTCTTCATGCTCGAAATTATCTGCATATCCATAAAAATTAAAAGTAAATTTCTAATATTATGTTTTAATATATTTAATATGAATAATAAATATTTTCTAATTTGGCTTGATTTAAGTTAAAAATCGATACGAAATCAAAAGAATTTTAACAGGCTTAAATTGAACTAAATATGAAATCAAAATTTTCAATTTCGAGTTAACCCCAGCTCAGTTGAAATCAACTTAAAGCTACCCTTAGGCCTCATTTGGTTTGAGGTAATTTTTTGCCCAACACAAATTTTAGTCATAAAAATCAACTATATTTTACATCCAATATAAATACGAATAGTATAATTAAAAATATTTTATATTTTACATATTTTTTAATATTAAAATATTTTTTTTCTATTGAACTTAAAAAATAAAATATTTTTTTCTTATAAAAAAAACCTCAAACTAAACTAGACCACAGTGATGATCTAGTTATCTAATTTAAACTTTAAGCCATGTTTATTTGGTCATTGAAAATTGATCTACTTTAATTAAAACCAGATATATCACATCACACATAAAATATAATATTAAAAATTAATTTTATTTCACATACTATACATATCATTAAAATAATAACTAACTTATATTACATCCCTCACATATCCTAACATAATAATTAATTTTATATCACATCTCTTACATATTCCAACATAATAATTAATTTTACTTTACATCATTCATAATTTTTAATAAAAAAAATCTCTATTCAAATTTAATTTTAATTTTATTAAATTTAATTTTATAAACAAACAGGCGTAAGTTAGATTTCATATGAACATATTTAATGCAAAGATAAAGCTGAATATAAATAATATAGAAATAGTTTTATTTGCTTAAATTGATATTAATCTTATGTCTTAAATTAAAATAATTAAATCAAACCAACTCAAATTTATCTTAAAATAAAAAAAATAAAAAAATTGAATTAAACACAGTTCACTTAAAATCGGCTGCGTTATCCGCAGTTTTATCCGCCAGCATCATCCATGACGTCAGGTTGTTTGAATTAAATAGTGTTCTACGTCAGCCTTTGAATATGAATGAAAACGACTAATAAAAATTATGGAAAATTGTGTTAAAAAAAAGAGGAAATTTGCATAAGGCCCCTGAGGTATGAAAGGTATTACTGATTAATCTCAACTTTTAAAAGAAACTAAGCTTGTTTCGTTGGAGGATAAATTTAGGTAAGAAAATAAAAAATATTTTATTTTATAAAGTTGATGAGAAAAATATTTATTTTAATATTGAGAGGTGTATAGGATGTGAAATAAAATTAATTTTAAGATTGCAATTTGTGTTGGATGTGAAATAAATTTGATTTTTAAGATTGAAATTTGTGTTGGATGTGAAATAAAGTTATTAAAATTTATAATAAATTTAAATTATTATTATTTTATTTTTTTGCTTATTTTTGAGTTCATGCTAAATATAGCTGATACTCTGGTTATAAAAGTGTTACAATTTTAGTTTATTTTTTAAAATCTCATTATTTTTTAGTATTTTTTAATAAAAAAAATATAAATTTTGATTATTTTGAATTAATTTAAATTATTTACATATTTTAAAAGGTTATTATGTTGTTAAATTCTCACTATTTTTTAAAATTAAGAAAAATTTAAAATTTAATTTATTATATCTCTTACTTTTTCTATACTAAAAATTTAAAATTAAAAAATATTAATATTTATATTTTAAAATTATAATCTAAAAAATTATAAAATTAACAAATAAGAAAAATCTTATAATCTACTAATAAAATATGAATGATTATATTTTAATTAAGACCAGAACTATAGAGTTTTTATAATCATAGGGACTTAAGTTAAATTTTTTAAAAATTATAACTAACTTGCAATACTTTTAACTTAAGAATTTAATTGGGAATTTTATGCATGATTTTCTAAAAATATCAAAAATACTATCATATCTCTTCCTTCTTTCAAACCTCTAAACTCACTATTAATAAAGAAAAACAAAACCTCTAAACTTAATTCGTTACGAAGGTTTCTATCTGTTAATAAGAGAAAAAATTATTAGAATCGGACTAAGTCGACCAATAGATGCGCACCACATCAGCAAAGCTAATATAGCTCTCTCTATTGGTCGGTTGAACCAAATAATCTTCTCAACAAAAGAGAAATTCATTTTTTAAAATTTCAAAAGACATATTCTCAATCAAAAAAACTTATAGCAAAAATCATTTACAATCTCTACGTGCCTATTTGTTTTGCAAAAGTTAATTTTAATAAAAATAAAGTTAAATGAAAAATTTTTATTAAAAATTGTGAATAATATAAAATAAAGTTAATTATTAATTTGAGAAATGTGAGGGATATGATATAGATTATATATTATTTTGATGGATTTCTAAATATATGCTTAGGGTAGAAATCCATCAAGAGTAAGATCTGCTAAATCGAATACCTCCACGTGTACCTCGAAATAGTCGAAAGAGGATGAGGTGAATCAGTCAAGAAGCTCGAGTTTACCACAACTATGAATAATCAGTATTGTGCTCTAATATTTTTGAGAAAAAAAAAAGAGATACCAAGTTGCATCCACTGTTAGAGTTTCTATTGATTTTAACAACGATGATTAATTTGCTACAATAAAAAGAAATTTTAAGGGAGATGGCAAGGGAGCCATGATGCAAGGAGAGGATTGCGACATTTACTAACATTAGAAAGAACAAAGAAAAAAATTATTGTATTTTTATTAATAAAAAAAAAGTGTTCGTGATATTAGTGAAAGATATTTAGTGCAGTAAGGATCCAGTCTTAAAGATTGTACGAAGGATTTCAAATTTTTGTTCTATACGTTAATTTCTAAATATTTGAGTACAAGTTTGACCATCAACTCAATCTACCCAAACTTCGCTAATGATGAATTTCAATTTTGATCGAAAGTCAAATTTGTACAAATTGAATGACGGTACATATGATAAAATTTAGGCCAAATGAACACAATAGATTACCTGACCTCAACTCGTAATTGAATAATGTCGAGGTAGATTAGATGAATAACAGTCAAAGTTGGAGACCTTAATTTGGCTGAGAAAATGAGACTTTTGGACAAAAAAATTTATATTGATAATTTTATTTTTTTGATGACCAACACACCAACACATCATCATGAAATGTAAATCACCTTATCTGAAAAATTTCAAGATAGAGTTTAGCAATAGATTAATTTAGGAGTAATTCCAGTTATGCCCCTGAAGTTTGTCTACTTTGCCATCCAGGCTCACAAACGTCAAAATATACTGTCCAGGTTTACAATAATTACTATATAGTTCTCCAGGGTTCTAGTTATTTTTAAAAAGCTTTTAATTAAGTTCAACATAATGTTTTCTATTTAAAATATCGTTATCTCATCAAAAAAATTAAATTAAATTAAATATTTTTTCAATTATGATTTTATCCTTGGGCGCAGTGTGTTTGCTGACGGGCTGCCTATGCGCAGCCTCGAGCGCCGGCCGCCGGCGTCCGAGCGCAGGTGGCTGGCAGCGCGCGGCCGCAGCGTCCTTGCAAACCTCAAAGAGGGTATATTTTGAAAATTAATAGGTTAAAGAAGAGTATTTTTGTTATTTTTATAATACATAACAGATTCTGTCACGGAAGAATCACGATGTCCCATGTAATATTTTTTGTGGACCTAAACGACATGTTTTGAGATTTGTGAATTTTTGTGTCTAAGTAATCAAACCTTAAAATATTTATTATCTGTGTAACATCCTTTAATTTAAATATAAAAATACATATTATTTATTTTAATATCTGAAAATTATACAATTTTATTTATTATCTGTGTAACTTCTCATCATTAGCCAAATAATTTTTTCTCAAAAAAATATTTGTACTATTTGAGATAATATTATTTACTTATGCAGCTCAAAAAAAACTTTTCTTCTTTTTTGATGTGGGATAATTCATTTTTGTGTTTCTCTGCCTAAAAGCTTGTCAGAAGCTGCTCCTTATTTGGATAATTTTGATTCAATTATATGAATATTATCTCAGCAATTACTCTCCGCACTCTTTCTTTCTCACTCATCACAATCACCTTCAAAAATAAAAAGAAATGTTTATTATCATATCAATTTCAGTGTAAGAACATAAAAAAAATATTTATATATAAAATGTAAATTAAATTGTAATCCATAAAAACTTCAAATCCTAGTCCAACGGTAGGTTTAGCTGGGCCATTATTGCTTATTGGGCTAAGATAATGTTTTTTGCCACAAATTAGGCCCATGTTTTGTAATGGCCAAAAATTTATAATTAATTGTTTAAAATCTTAATTTTATTTAAAAATATTTAAACTTTATTTTATATTTTATCATATATAAATTTTAATATTAATAATCATTTTACTTTCACATTTAACATAATTTTTAATAAATTCATCAACTTTATTTACTTTTAATATAATTTTAATATAATTAATCCACTTTATTTTATATTATATATATTTTAAAAAAATAATTAACAAATTCGATTAAACTCGATCTTTGTGACCTATTGAGTTAGGAGACATTCCCATTAAGTTTTGTTCCAAATAAGGGTGTTAATATGGATCGAAGATCAAAAATCGATCAAAAATTAATTCGATTTTAGATCGAATTTAAATCGAGTCGATCTAAATGAGCCGACTAACGAGCTAAAAATTTGGCTCGATAATAATTTCGAGCTGATTTTGAGCCAGGGTAGGCTCGGCTCGATCCAGCTCGAAATTGGCTCGAATTAAAATATATTTTATATTATAATACGTATATATAATATATGTGTATAATGTATATTAAATATGATATATATATATATATATATGTTATATAATATATATATATATATTATAAACCTAGCTGATCTCGAGTCAGATCAAGTCGAGCTTACCCGGCTAGAGATCGGCTTAAAAAAAATTGAGATTTGATTCATTTTCAAGCCGGCTCGAAAATGAATCGAAATCAGCTCGAAGTAGATTGGAATCGACTCGAGCTGGCTCGAAGTCAAACCCAATCAAGTTCGAGTCGATCGAAATGTAATCAATCCAATTTCGAGCCGGTATTAGCTTGGCTCGAAATCAGATCGGTAACTGCCCTAGTTCCAAATGAAAAAATAAAATTTAAATAGAATAGGATAAACTTAAATTTTAAAATTTAATTTCAATTTCAAATTTAAGAAAAATTCAGTTTTTATGTTTTTAATAATTTCAATAATTATTATCAACAGTTAAATTTTTTTATAAATTATTTAAATTTAAAATTAAATTTATTACTGATAATTATTAATTATTCTCTTTTAAAAAGAGATGAGTTTTAGTAGTTTTGATAATCTTGATAAAAATTCGATCAAAATTATCAAAATTATTAAAATTAATTCAAAATTATTGAAACTCAATCTTTAACTAAATTTTAAAAATTTAAAATAAAGAAGATTATTGAAAAAATTAGTAAAATATTAAAGACAGAAGTTATAAAAAAAAGTCATAATTTTATGTGTATATCTTATATGGGTTTAAAAAATTTCATGATTGGTAGTTTCGACGAGAAATTCAGCTGAAGTTATAGAAACAACCGAGTTGGCCGAAACAAAATTTTAATTTTTTTCGGAACGAATTTTTTTTTAAAACCTTGATAAATTTGAGCCACTTCAAACTTTAATTATGTTCGTGATCCTTATAAATAATGCTAACAATAATAATTTTTTTTTGGGATTTGTTAATGATAATAATTGAATATATGGGACACATAATTTAGTTCATTAACTGCTGGAACCTGCCAGGCTGATAATCTGGGATGGGCTGCGTATGCGGGCCTCGGCCCATTTATTATTATTTTTTTAATTGATTCTGGGCCTTGGCCCATTTAGAACCATAAGTTATTCTAAAACTGTGAAATTACAATACAATCATATATTCACATGAAACAAGATGAATAATTGGATATTATAAAATGAAACCAAAACGCAATATTGTGTCACACTCACAAACATTAGTGTTGGCATGACACGGAATTGACAGTATGATTCAATAGCCGTTTGCCTATATGACTAGTGATTTGATTCCATCGCCCGATCACTCGACAAAACAGTCGATGAATTGGAACAAAATCGTCTATTTTGAATAAATAGTCATGGCAAAATAGTTAACGTAATTTCTAGCATCATCCCTTTCTAGAATGAAGAAATAATAATTTTAAGAATTAAGCTCGAAGATAGCTCTGTTGATTGCTGCTTAAAACTGAGAAAACGAGTTTATATATAGGAGACTCGACTACTTTATATAAATTGTATAAAATTAAGAAAAAAACTTAAAATATTCTCATATATTATTTTAGCTTATATTTTAAATTTTCTACAAATAAAAAATTGAAAGATATGGTGACAAAATATATAAAATTGTTGAAAACTTAAAAAATACTGAAAATGCCCGAAAATATTTTTTTATTCTTAAAATTTGTTTTTCCGAGCATAACTGGTAAACTACATCGATCGTGGGGCTTAGCGATAACTTTCCAGAGAAGTAGTGTGCTTCTCGTGATTCTTCTTGTATTAATTGGGATACAGCATAGTTTGAGTTTTTCCCACATTCGATTGTGTGATTTTTCTTCTTTATATTAATCTTTTTTGAATAATACTCATCAGTTTGTTTTATATCAATCACGCATCTCTAGTTACTAACTTACTAACTAACCTAAATTTAAACTGAAGTTGGTGTAAAAGCTTATTCATTTCATAGCGTGATTTTAATATAAGTATCTTTTTAAATCGAGGGATTTATATACGAATATTGAATTCATCACAAATTACATATTTTACCATCGTTTAGTAAATATTATGCATATCACACTCTGCTTATGTTGCTATTATTATAATAAAAATGTAAAATCTATAAGCAGAGTGTTATATGCGTAATATTTACTAAACGATGGTGAAATGCGTAATTTGTGATGAATTCAGTGTTTTGCATGTAAATCTCCATTTAAATTTTAATTATACTATAGATAATTGAGAAATCACTCGTATAACACGTGTATTTTTAAATATTTAATTATCAATTAATCTAATGATAGAAAATGAGAGAGAAAATAAAAGGAGTGAAAAAGAGAAAAAATATTTTTCAGCTCTATATTTTTAAAAAAATTACTAACATGTCCTAATCTTTCACAGTATATGGTATGGGTTCTTTCTTCTTCACGGAGAAGATTCTAATGGTAAAATTAATATGATTATAAGTTATGCATACTTTTTTTTAACATTAATTAATCTCTAAGTAACTCAATATTCTCATATTATTACAAATATATCTATAATGAAGACCTAGTTAAGTATTTTGCTTAATTTGATATGATCATGAAATACCATTATTACATAAAGTAATTATATATTTGAATAAATTTGAAATTATATTTTATATTTGAAGGTGTGAGGTTCTTCATGAGCACGAATCTAGCGACAAAGAAAGTGTGACGATAGGGAGAGACGTGATGCTTTTTTAAAGTCTCATTTGATTTGAGCATTTTTTAAACAAGAAAAAATTATTTTATTTTTTAAATTTAATAGAAAAAAATTATTTTAATATTAAAAAGTATGTGAGTTGTGAAATAAAGTTTATTCTAATATTTGTATTTATATTGAATGTAAAATAAAGTTAATTTTTATAATTAAAAATTATGTTAAGCCAAAAAAACATCTCGAACAAATAAGGCTTCAGTGCTAGATAAATAATTTGTTTGGTACATTTTTTATTGTTAATTATTCTGAAATTATATTTTATGTAAGTTTTAATTTGATAATACTATTGCACTTGGATTCACACCAGCATATCTAGAACATACACGTGGAGGCCTATGTGGCATGAGCACCAAGAGAATTTCGCGATGGACGCATGACAAAAGGCCATTGACGAACATCCCATGCCGAACTACCCACATAATTAAGTACAAAATAAAGGACCCTATGTTGCTTTTAAGAAGTGTGGTTTGCCGGCAGGGTCCATACGTTCCATATAGCAAAGCCACGCTACTTTAACCCAACAGTCATCATTATTGTAAAGCTAAAGATAAAGGCTATTCTTTTAAAGAATTTGTTTTAAGCCATCTCTCTGAAGTGACTACTCAAGAATAAGCTTAAACTATAAAATCTCATTGTAATGAGAAAAAGGGGCCCCAGATTCTATCTAATTTTCTCTTATTCTCTCTTCTTAAACTAAAGGCTAACTACAACTTACTCCTTTCCATAAAACATACTATAGTCTAGTAAAGTTCTTAAAAATTGCTAACAGATTAGCATCGTGATTTTTCGCTTAGTCAATTTTCACATAAAAAATCTCGTCTCTTACTTTTGATAGATTTTTGATATCAACAGTGGCTTAACTTATTTTTCATATTTTGACCTAAATATAAGTTTTCATTGCTCATGCAGCTTCTTCTCGCTTTATTAATTTATTTATTCAAAGGCTCATTAGTATGTTTATCATCTACATATATTATTAATCATGGCTCATATATTTGAATTTTTTTCTTAATTCTTGTTATATATACCTATCCCTCATTCATCAATTACACTTTTTTTCTTTTGCTTAACTCATTTTAAATAACTATATACGTATGTGCGTACATCACATATTGATTAATTTTCTATGGGATGTACTTACAATAAGTGTACGATATTAATTTTTATTTTTTTATAGAAAAAAAGTCAATAAATAAGAGAAAAAAATGAATATTTTAATATAGATAAACATAATTTTTATATTGTGATGATGTGAGCTTCAATTCTAAATCCTACATATGGCATGATTTGGCCAGAGCAGAGAAGGCAGAGGAACTTCTAGGAGGGGTTGCATTGAACATTTGAACTATGGTCATTAATATCCCTCTCCTCAAATCACCTATGAAGCTATCATATTCTTCTTAAACGAGTCATGCGAGTTAATTTCACATGAACCAAAGATTACTCATCGACTGTGCACACAGTACAAACTAGGTCAACTCAAAAAATCAATGTGACAGTCACAGACATTTAAGGCCGTTGTTTTGAAGCCCTCGAAAGAATGGGTATTGTACCTATCACAGCACCGATGAGATTTTCGCGAAGATAATTTCCCTTATTATTAATTCATTATATATAAGAAGTTTGTCGGGGTTAGTGTTAGAGCAACCCGCTACATTGTATTTTTTTCTCACAGTGAAGCCTTTTCAAAGCTACCTCAATTAGTTTTATAGTTTTCCATCCTCAAAGTTTTCATGTAAAAATCTGGTACCATTTTTTTTTCCTTTTTTATTGTACTTCATTCAAATAATATTGTTTAATAAATCAATATGTTATCTTATTTCAAAAGGATATTTACCTACATATCACATCATTTAACTTTATTTATGCATTATTATCCATTCTTAGTTAATTACGACATGCACACTCAAAACATTACAAAATCTTATATACACATATTTTAACTTGTTTCTATTATAATGAGTAATCATAATTTTTTAATAACCTAACTATTGTTAGGTTACAAAAAATATGAGTCGTTCATCATATTATTTCAAAGATATTTCAATACATTTTGAGTGAAAATTCTAAAATTTTGATGTTTAGATGATGGCAAGGGAATGAGACATCCGCAACATGAATTAATTTTAGGACAGATCAGCACTTTAATGTGACATTGAAGAAAAAAAATATAAACTATTAAGGGTAAAAATATAATTTTAATGATTTACTAATGAATTTTTTTTTCAAATAGAATTTGACTGCTTTTTAACTCAAGTGTGTGTATGTAAGCTTTATAATGTTTTGAGTGTACATAGCGTAATTAATTAAGAATGTATGGGTAATGCATAAATAAAGCTAAATAATATGGCATGTAGGTAAATATTTCTATTTTAAAAGACTACTACTTTAATTCTCACTTCATTTGCTATTGTATTCTTATAAGAGAAATATTTTATAGCCTCTGTAAATAATCTCAAATATTGAATTCAATTGTCATTTTTATGCATCATTAATAATGCTATATAGATAAAAAAAAATTTACTTTTATCTATATAATAATAGTGCTATAAAAAAAGAGATAATTACCTACATGCCACTCCATTTCACTTTATTTAGGTGTCACGTATCCATTCTTAGTTAATTATACTATGCACACTCAAAAATATTATAAAATCTTACATACACACACTTTTACTTATTTTCATTATAATGAGCAATTATAATTTTTCAATAACCTAACTATAGTTAGGTTACAAAAAATCTGAACCGTTCATCATATTATTTTAAGGATATTTAAATATATTTTGAGTGAAAATCTTAAAACTTTGATGTTTAGGTTGTGGTAAGGGAAGGAAACATCCGCGACATGAATTGATTTTAGGACAGATCAACGCTTTAGTGTGACATCGAGGAAGAAAAAAAAATATGTACTATTAAGGGTAAAAATGTAATTTTAATGATTTACTAACGAAATATTTTTTTCAAATAGATTTTGACTAAATTTTAACTTAAGTGTGTGTATGTAAGATTTTATAATGTTTTGAGTGTGCATAGCGTAATTAACTAAGAATTGATGAGTAACGCATAAATAAAGTGAAATGGTGTGGCATGCAGGTAATTATCCCAAAATTCTAATCGATTTTAATATTTTAATATTTAAAAATAATAATAGAGAACGTGTAGCATAAGCCTACTTGATGCTCCTCGTTCTAATTTTGTTCCAACTCGAGAGTTAAATTGTTCAATTAATGAGTGGGGATAACTTGGCTTCCACTTGGGTGCGTTGGTCAAGATTAATTAATAAATGAATCTGTCATTTTGTTCAAACTCTAACCTTCACATTTAAAGCCATAAAAAAAACCTACAAATTTAAGAAAATCCAAAAAAAAAAATTACTTTGCTCTGAAGTTTATGTAATTTACAATAAAACGTTCACAAATATCAAAACATGTCGTTCAGATCCACGATATTTACCATATAGTTCATTAGGGCCCAAGTTATTTTCAAAAAGTTTCAATCAGGTCCAACATAATATTTTTCGTTTAAAAACTGTTAATTTATTAAATAAATATTTTTTCAATTACAATTTTACCCCTCGCAGGGAATCCGCGTAGGTGTTGCCTGCACGTGGCCTCGAGCGCCAGCGTCCACGCACTGGCAGCCGGCAGCGCGCGACCGCCGACTCCCGCACGCAGACGGCTGCAGCTCGCGGCCTCGCTCGCATGGTAGTGCATGGACGTCCGCGCGCGGGTCGCCGACGAGTGGGGCTGCTCGCAAGCATTTGCACATGGGTTGCCACCTTGCGCGCAGGGCGCCTGTGGCCTTGCGCGTAGGCGGCCACCGCACAGAACATCACGATGACATATTTGAAAATTAATAGATTATTTTGTCACATTTATTATTATTATCGTTTTTTTTAATGTGACAAATTAATCTAAAGGAGATTTATATATAGAATACTAAATTCTGCACAAATTACATATTTTATCATTTTTTAGTAAATATTACACATATTACATTTTTTTTACATTTCCATTGTTACAATAGAAATGTAAAACTCATAAGCAGAATGTGATCTGTGTAATATTTACTAAAAGATGGTAAAATATGTAATTTGTAATGAATTTAGTATTCTGTATGTAAATCATTAGATTAAGAGATAATGAGCAAAAATAAGACAACGAACAAAAAATAATAACCACAATTTTTTTATGAACCTCTGTTTAGTTGATGGCAAATTTGATCATAATTTTTTTAAAAAATAAACTAATTTATATAATTTTTAATACATCAATTAATTTTATTTAATATTTTCACAATTAACCTACTTTATTTATATCATATACATATCTTAAAAAATTATATATATATTATAAAAATATTGAAAAATAATCATGACCAATTTGATCATGAACGAAGCAGAGACTCGTGTATGAGAAAATTAACCACAATAACAATGATAATTTAATACAAACTAATCAATTCTCGTGATTATTTGCTGCCATCTTTCTTTGGCTTCTTTTCTAGAAAAGTTTTTATTCAATACCTCAGTAATATTATTTGTATGATTAGTTTAATATTCGATATTTGGACTAACATAAATGGTATAAATTACCTAGTTGTTACTTGTTATTGGATAAATAAACAATAAGAAATGCAGAAACACATTTATTTTTAGATATATTGAATGAAGCTCTTTTTTACTACTTTTACTTACGTTCACAATATTTATAAAATTTATGGCATACAAAATAAATTTTTTTTATTACTTTAAATAATGATTTGAATAATAACTTTACAGTTAATTTTTTACCGTAATTTCTTAAACCTTCCCTTTATGATTCCCTTTTTTATGTTAGGTGCATGCATGTCATATTATAAATTTAAATGTTTCTAGTACTTTTAATTTTGAATATTTGATTATTGATAAATTTAAGTATGTTGTAAAATAGATTCGCTTAAATTTAAACGTTAAGCGTGAATGAAAATGTGTTTGTGTAAGTATAAGAAACAATTATATAAAATTTTCATTATCTGTTGAAATTAGATAGAATTCATTTCATCGTTTATTCGAATCACTCTTACTATATAAAAATTTACTTACTACTTTTTACACTTTGTATACACTTAATCATGACCTTCAATTGTGTTCTTATATTTGATTTTTTTTTAAATAGAGTTTTCGAGTTATTATCAATCTTTAAGGAGCCTATTGTTTTCAGGTTGCCATTATCCAACTTCACCTATTTTTTTACCTTACGTTTTTCAAATATTTTAAACATTTTAGTTAGATCGAATCCAATTCTTGAAATTTTTATTATTACCATAGAACTAAAATTTAAGAAATATTGGGAAATATTTTCACTTTTATATTCAATAGCTGCTATGTTTGATCCCCGCTAAGAGACCGAAGTTATTGAAACTTTTTATGCGGAATATTCTGCTTTCTTGGGGATTAATACTGATGCCGAAAAAGCATCAGTTTTTACAACTCTCCAAGATTTATTTATTTTATTACAGTGAGCAGGTTGCGAGTAGAAATATGAAACATGTGGAGATACAACCAGAAACACAGAAAATTAATCTAATATTTTTAACGTTCTTAGGTCAGCGACGCTGAAGAGATCTCTTGCTTCAGAGAAAGGAAATGCAATTGCCGGCGAGCAATCCATAACGTAGAGTCAAGTCCCTGCAAATTTAAACGAGTTATAGTTTTATTTACACATCGAGGAGAAATTTGACGATGATATGGGCTTATTAGAGTAGTGGGAAAACTCATCAAAATAATACATCATTCTATCTGCTTTGGCACGAAATGTTCTAGCAGCCCAAGCATCAACTGTAACTTCTAAATCGACCTTTTCCACTATAAAAAAATTAATAGGAGACTACAGAAATAGTTTGTCTGTGGTATCCCTTTGCATGCTTGCTTTTCTAAAGAATTGATTTTCTACCAAGTTACGAAATTAACAGTACAATTTCATGGATAAATTTAAGAACAATAATTTAGAAGAAGAAGAGGAGTACTCGAAAATAATTTTTATAATTATGCAACAACAACCAACAACAACAACAACCAAGCCTTAATCCCACTAGGTGGGGTCGGCTACATGAACCCTTTGTTTCCATTGCGCCCTATCAGTTACCAAATTCTTATCTAAGTCTAAGTAACTAAGATCACTCCTTATAGTTTCTTGTTATATTTTTTGTCTCTTTCTTCCTCTTTGTACATGGGCAAAATTCAATAACTCAATTTTTCTAATTGGAGCTTAATCGGCCTACGATTTAGATGTCCAAACCATCTAAGCCGACTTTCTCTAAGTTTATCCTCAATTGGTGCAACACCAACTTTCTTTCGGATATACTCATTTCTCATTTTATCCTTTCGTGTATATCCACACATCTACCTTAACATCCTCATTTCTGCAATATTTATTTTATTTGTATATTTTCTCTTTGCAGGCCAGCATTCTGCACCATATACCATCGCTGGTCTTACTACAGTTTTATAAAATTTACCCTTGATTCTGGATGAGATTTTTCTATTGCACAACACACCAGAAGCATTTCTCCATTTTACTCATCCTGCTTGAATCCTGCTAATAACGTCATTATCTATTTATACTAGACGAATAATTTTTTTTGTAATAAGAAATATTTGTTCGAACTACAATTATTTTATTGTAAAATTTTGTATTAATATTAATAACATTTTTAAATTTTTTTATGTTAATTTTTTGAAAAATATTAAAAATATTAAATATTAGAATAAAAGTATTATTATATTATTATAGAATTCTATATTCTCGAAAAATATTAAAAATATTAAATATTTTTTTATAAAATATATAAAAATAATATATTTTAATTAATTATACTAGACTGACTTGACCCGACTCAAATACATGAATTCATACTGGACTTGAACCAGATTCAAGCTAGGCTAACCGATTAAGGACTGGACCGGTTCCAAGTCCAACCTATTGGGTTGAACAGGACCGGAACTGGTCCGGTCCTGCCTAGCCGGGCTAACTCAATCTTTGCCTGTCGATATCGCCAGAATTACAGGCCTACCCTCTGCCACGATATTAAGACATTAGCCATTTGATTCCCCTCTCTCTCTCTCTCTCTCACGTAAAAGAAAAGGCAGCGGTGGTAACGGTAAGGGCGGCGATAGAGATGGAGGTGGCGGGGATTGAATTCCCGGAGGCGGTAACGGCACCGGGATCATCGAAGAACCTTTTTCTCGGAGGCGCAGGTTAATTAACTCCTTCCCCCTCCCCTTATAATTTCTTGCTCAATTTCTCCGTACGTGCTCATACTTTTCCGGCTTCATCGTCCTCATCGTAGGCGTGAGGGGTTTGGAGATCGGAGGCAACTTCATCGTCGTCACTGCCATCGGCGTGTACCTGGAGGCCGGGGCTGCCTTGAAGGTGCTCGCCGAAAAATGGAAGGGGAAGTCGCCGGAGGAGCTCGCCGGTTCCGTCGGCTTCTTTCGGGATATTGCCACAGGTGAATTTCAGATATTAGGTTAAAAATAAATTGAGACATCTACATATATATCTCTTAATAATTATTTTTTAATTATTATTGAATACTATATTTTTTATGTTATAACTTAATTTTACAAATATTTTAAAAATAAAAATTACTGACTTATATTTACTAGTAAATTTTACACATGATTTATTAGCGAGATATAATTTTATTTAATTCAAATTAAATTTAAATAAAATTTAAAATTGAACTGAGAAAAGTCATTCTAGAGTTTTTATATTAGAACTAAATTGAATTTTTTTATAATTAAACTGCAATCATATCGAAAAAATTAATTCATATTTAGTTTGAATTTAATTTTACTAACTATCTAGCAACAAAAAAAATTAATATTTTATAGTTTAATTATATATATAATATTTACACTTCCTAATATTTTATAGTTTAATTATATATATATATATAAGCTAAATATAATAACAAATTATGAAACATTTTTTTAATTTAATAAAACTTATGTCATTCTTTAATTTTTTTAACTTTAATTTAAGATCCTAACTTTTTATTAAAAATTATAATTTGGTGTATGAATTCGATAAAATTTACATTGAAAATTTATAATATAGTTCTTTGACTTTTCTACTGCAGCGATTTGCAGACACGTAGATCTTTAGAATAAGATAAGTTTTTTTGTCCTGCTAAACTCTCACAATAGATCCAAATTATGTATATTTAAGTCTATTTTTTTTCTTTAAGATTATAATCTATTTTTGAAAAACTCTTAAAAAACGATTGATTTTCTTGGCATTCGTAAAAATTATATTATATATAAATATATATAACAAATAAAATAAGGCAGCTTGAAATAAATTTTAAATTTAGAAAATAATACATAATTGTTAATTTAATAAAATTTCATAATTTTTTTTAAGGTCATATTAACAATTAAACTCCATAAATATTTCAAATACCAATACCTCCTTTCAAAATCTTAAAATTTTAAGTAATATTTTAATAAAATTTCTATTTTAATAATTTAATACTTTTGAAAAAGTAATTATTTACAATTAATTATAATAGTTTAGTCCTAATTTAATTTCCTATTGTTTATAAAATAAAATTTATAATTTAGTTTTTTATTTTACTTTTTTTTTAAGATATATGAATAATATTTCAATTTTGTCACTGCTTTCTACTCTCTCTTGCCTCCCATCGCGTCTCCTCTTTCTCTTTGCTTTCCGCCTCGCTCTCTCTTCGTAGTAATCCACGATGTGACACGCTGCAGCACGATGTGGCTTGTTGCATGAGAAAGATGGGGTGCCAGTTATAATTTGGTTTGTACGTTGATTTCTATATTTTTATTTATTTAATTGTTCAATATTATTGTTAACGTGAGAAGTAAGGGATCCTAAGAAACACAGAGAGAGTCCCGAGAGACGGCGGCATGAATTAAATCTGTTGACTGAGGCTTAGGTGAGAACGAAATGCATCCAGAGCAACACACAGAGGTTTAAGGTGGTTCAGAGAAGAAATCTCCTACGTCCACCGAGCGACCGGGTGATTGATTTCACTAAAGAAAGGAAAAGGGTGGTCGGAAAGACCAGTACAATGAGCTAACAGAAGAAAGAGAGAAAAGAAAGAGAGAGAGCTTTCTTTTATCTCAAGCTCTTGTTTACAAAGGTGACAGGAGAAGAATTCAGCTCTCTGGAAAAAAAGTTCCCCCTGCCGCTCGTGTCCTCCCTTTGAAGCCTGTTTTTTTATAGGCGACGGGTAGTGCAGTTTCATCCTGTTTTCGGAAGGGAAAAGAATAAATAAACCCTGAGCCTATGCTGTTGTCGGCCTTTGGGGGAACCAGCAGCACCAAAAGGAGAGCTAAGCTTTTTTGTCTTAGTCCTGCTTCTAGGAATCCGTGCTGGCTGAAGCATGCGGGTCTTTGATTTGCGTGTTTAAAAAAAGTATCTTGTACGGGAAACAGTGCGGTAGAGCCACGCCGACTGCAATAGGTGCAGCTGAGGAACATTGTCATCGATGTTTGCTAGAGGTGAGCTTGGATCGTCGTGGACGATGTTTAACCAAACCCGCGTGGCCGAAGTTTGACCAAGGTTTGAAACCTGCGAAAGTAAAAGTAAAATAAGAAGTTAATGCCACCTGGAAGCCACGTGTATGGCTGAGATGCAGCGCTGGAACCACGTGTTAACAGTTATTATATTAAAAAAATAATAAAATATTAATTTGAAATATAATTCTCATTTTCATTTCTCATAAAAAAATAATTCTTAAAATTACAATTCCTTTTTAAAAAAGAAATTTTAATTTTTTCTGTTTTTTAAATTAAAATTTCATTCATATAATACTCCGACTGTGAAAATAAAATAAATAACAATTAAATAAATTACATATATATGCAAAAATATAAATAAAACACTTTAAAATATATGAGTTAAAATACCTTAATAAAAGATATAATGCTATACATTTCTAATAAATGAACAAAGAAAATTTAAAATTTTTGAATAATGAATTTATCATTAATCCAAAATTGAGATCAAAATGTAATTTAATCTTTTTGTTGGACTTAAATATAAATATAATAATTTGAAGAAAAGGGAAGCACTGCTGGCTGCTGCAGTTGGCAGCTGATAGCTCATCTCTATCTGATTTTTATTTTTTTGGAAAAACTTATAATTTAATCTCTTAATTTTTACTTTTTTATAAATAAGTCCAAAAATATTTATTTTAGGTCCAAAAATATTCATTTTGGATTCAAATCAACTCAAAATTTTAAATCCCAAATTTAATTTTGGATATCACAATTCTCCTCACCTTTAGAAATTTCGTCCCCAAAATTTACATAAATAATTTTACTAATATTATGCATTCGAACTAATTTGCAAGGAGGTGATAAAGTTAAGACTAAAATGTGATTATTGCTATTTTTGTGATTTTTTAAAATAAAAAAAAAACAGATAGGGAAGGGTGGTGGGTGGCCCTTCTGGCTACTGTAGTTGGCAGCTGTTAGCACATCCCTATCTGATTTTTATTTGTTTAAGAAAAATTATAATTTAATCGTTCAACTTTCATATTTTTATAAATAGGTTCAAAAATGTTTATTTTAAATCTAAAATTTTTCATTTTGGGTCTAATTTAACTCAAAATTTTAAGTTCCAAATTAAATTCTGAATGTCATAATTTTCTCCACCTTTAAAGATTTCATCCTCAAAATTTATATAAATAATTTCACGAATTTCATTATATATTCGAACTTATTTATAAGGAGGAACTTATTTATTAAAACCAAAATATAATTATTACTGTTTTTGTGAGTTTTTAAATTTTAAAAAATACAAATAAGATAAATTTTTTTCTTCTATTAAACTCGTACTTTTATATATAGTAATAGATAGATAATTATATTTAATTTTTTAATATATAATTTTATTAAAAAAATAAACTTCAAAACAAATATAATCATTAATTATTTTTTCAAAAATGTTTAAGTACGTTGGGGTGCTGTTTGTTTTATGGGTTATAATTAATTTAAATTAAATTTAACTTTATGACTTATGAATAACATTATACATAAATTTTAATATAGTATTAAATTAATTTAATATTTTATATAAAATTTAAAATAATTAATTAATTTTATTTAATATTTTATATAAAATTTAAAATAATTAATTAATTTTATTTCATACTCTATACATATTTTAAAATAAAATTAATTTTACACAAAATTATTTATAATTCTAAAAAAAAACATAATCTTAATCATTATTTCTTTATCACATTAAAAATAACATCACAAATAACTAAGATTAAATTATAAAATAAAAAATAAATTATTTAATAGCTAATTAAAAAAAGTTGGTGAATATATACATGTAAATCTTTTAAAAAATTTTAATTTGTAAAATTCTTTCACAATCCTTTTAGAAAATTTTTATTTAATGTTATTTTGATATTATATTAAGTTACTTAAAAATTAATTATAAATCATGCACATTTATAAATATTTTTCTATAAAATTATTAAATTATTAATTTAAAAATGATATTTAAATATCATAATATTTAAATTATATGATATAATATTAAAATAACAACTAATGAAATGCTTTCATAATTAAATTAACATCAGGTTATCCTCTCTCTCTGGATTTGCAAATACGATTTTCTGGTTTATTTGAATAAAAAAAATTCTCAGGTTTGTACTGACAATTAATTCAATTGAATTCATCTAATTTCAGTTGAGTTCTTCTCTGGCAAAAGTAATAAATTACTTTGGGCAAATTACACCTAGGTATTTGAGTTTAACACTTATAACACATAGCTCCATACTTTTAAAATTATAACATCGGGGTCTTTGAACTTTAATAAATTATTGAATTGGTCCTTTTTTATTTTTTTATTATTAAAAATATTTTAAAATTACTATTTTACCCCTCCGCTCTCTCTCCTCCTGATCCCCACACATGCAAGCCGGAGTCCGCGCGGCCTCGCGGCACGCGACCCACCGGCTGCCGCCGATGGATAGACCTGGTTATCGGACCAGACCGGACCGGTTCTGGTCCGGTTCCAACCGGTTCCGGATCTGGTCTAGAACCGGTTAGCTTACCTTGGATCCGGTCCGAGTCCAGTCCGGATCCATATATTTGGGTCGGGTCAGGTCAATCGGGTAAATTAATTTAAAATATTTTTTATGTATTTTATAAGAAAAAATATATTTTATAATATTTTTGATAAAATTAATATAAAAAAAGCTAAGAAATTTTATTAATATTAACGTAATTATTTATAAAAAATAATTATAGTTCGTACAAATATTTCACATAAAAATAAATTATTCATCGTAATTACAAAGAATTTTTCTCGAGTACTCCTCTTCTTCTGAACTATTATCCTTAAATTCATCCACGAAATTATATTATTGATTTTAGGACTCAACAGCAAACCAATCTTGTAGATAGGTAAGCATGCAAATGATTGCAGGAGACAAACTACTTCTGTAATCTCCTATTATTCTTCTTGTGGTGGAAAATGCTGATTCAGAAGCTACACTTGAAGCTTGTGCTGCTAGTACATCTCGTGCCAAAGCAGATAGAACGAGATATTGTTTTGATGAGTTTTTCCATTACTTCAATAAGCTCATATCATCATCAAATTTCTCCCCGAGATGTAAATAGAATTACAACTTGTTCAAATTTGTAGGGGATTTACTCTGTGGTGTAGATTGCTCTCCAACAATTATTTTTCCTTTATCTGTAGCAAAAGATATTTTTGCCGCCGCCGACTTAAGAACGTTGAAAATGCCGGGGTTTTTTTTGTGTTCCTGTTTGACTTTCCACACGTTCCACATTCTTGCTCGCAACTTGCTCACTGTAATAAAGAAACGAACAACTCTTGGAGAGTTGTAAAAATTTATGCTTTTTCGGCACCAGTATTAGTCCCAAAAAAATCAGAATATTTCGCGTAAAAAGTTTCAATAGCTTCGGTTCCCTGACGAGAATCAAGAATAGCAGCTATTAAATATAAAAGTGGAATTTTTTTCCAAAATTTTCTAAATTTTAATTCCATGTCAGCAATAAAAGTTTTCAGAATTGGATCTGATCTAGACTCTAAAATTTTTTGAAACATTTGAAAAATATAAGGCAGAAAATAGGTGAAGTTGGATAATAATAACTTGAAAAGTTTTCAGTAAACTCCTTAAAAATGGACAATAATTTAAAACCCTTTTTTTAAAAAAAAATCAATCATAAGAACCTAATTGAAGGTCATGATTAAGTGTATACGAATTGTAAAAAAACAGTTAGCAAATTTTCGTACGGTAAAAGTGATTCAAATAAACGATGAAGTGAATTCCATTTAGTTTTTATAGGTAATGAAAATTTTACACAATTTATTTCGGCACTTACACAAACACGTTTCCATTCACGCCTAACATTTGAATTTAAACGAATCCATTTTGCAACATGCTTAAATTTATCGATAATTAAATTTAAGGAATTAAAAGCACTAGAAATACATAAATTAATGATATGACATGCACATCTAACATGAAAAAGAGAACCTTAAAGCGGAGGCCTTAAAATTGCTGTAAAAAATTAACTGTAGAATTATTATTCGAGGCATTATCCAAAGTAATACTAAAAATTTTATTCTTTATACCATAAATTTTACAAATATTATGAATATAAGAAAAAATAGTTGAACCCGTATGGGCCTCATCTAATACATTTCTGCCTCATCTAAAGATAATATTCATTTCTGCATTCCCCACTGTTCATCAATCGAATGACAAGTAATAACTAAATAACTTAATATGAACTAACAAGCTAGCTTTTATCGATTCAAACATACAATTATTCATAGAACTCTTGGTTCATTTACTTTTATAAGTTTTGAGTTAATTTTTGAGTTAAATTGAGCTTAATTGCTAGCCAAATTTTATATTTATATATGTATTAATTTATTAAATTGATTAACATATATTATGATAAATTCCTTTATACATATTTTTAATTTAATTCATTTAAATAAATCATTATTACTTAATTTTATGCGTAAAATAATATAATTATACAATTAACAATTTAATATATTTACTTATATAGTCGAATATATTAAATTTTTTAAGAGATACATAAAAATATAAAAAAAAACAATAAGTGTATCCAAAGTTATCTTAATTGATAATAAGCTCAGAAAGGTTCAACTTATCGATATATAAGTCGTAGGTTGATAAAAATGTGAATAAAAAAAATTAAATTATTAGATTTTGTCTATTAAAAAGAGAAAAAAATAAAGCTGATAAAGACAGGATTAGAAATTATAAAAAATAATTAGATAAGAAAATATAAAAATTAATTTTACATATTTAGAGTTAAATGATAATTTGTTATTTAGTAGAGTGCAATATAAATAAATAATACATATAGTCGACCCAACTTAGTGAAATAAAATTTTAATTTATTTTTGTTATTATTTTATATATATTTGGAGTCAAATGTGATCTGAATTAATTTCACTTTAATGGAATTAATTTCCAATAACATAAAAATAAAGTTAAATTTAAATCAAATTAAATATGATCTATTCGCATTCATTCAATTTTTTTTTAAGAAATAGCTTATTATTATTTTAATGTTATTTCATATAATTTAAATATTATTTTTTAACTAAAATTTTTATAATTTTATAAAAAAATTATTTATAAATATTATTAGATTAAATAATTATTATTTTTTACATAACATAATATAATATTAAAATAATATTAAATCAAATACACTCTTAATATAATAGTTTTTTTATTTATATGTAACCCTCTTTTTCATTTGGATTTTTTATGAATAAATATCTTGATATGGTTAAGGAGGAAATTATAGTTTCTCTAAATCTATTTCATTTCCTCAAATTCTTAAAAGATTTTATTATTATTTGTACCAAATGAAATCAATGGGAGATTTGATTCAATATTATTTTAATATTATATTATATTATTTTAAAAAGTTTTTAATTTAACAATATATATTAATAATTTTAAAATAAATTATGAAATTATTATTTAAAAAAAATATTTAGATGTAGGTACATGCAAGATAATATAACATAAAGTTAAAATAATATAATATTTAATCAAACCTAACTCGTTTTCTTCAAATCAAATGATGTGTGGTTCTTTGGCAAAAGTTATAAAAATTCTTTAAATTGATTAAGGTGAAGGGTTTCAGTTTGATATCAGGCTCTCTAAAGGACATACAAAAATAATTTAATTGAATTTTTTAGTTATTTTTAAAAAATATATATGATATAAAATAAAATAAATTAATTATATCAAAAATTATGTAAGATAAATTGATTGATTTATTCAGAATTGTATTAGATATGAAATAAAGTGATTATTTGATGTTAGAAGTTATGTAGGATGAGATATAAAATAATTTTTAAAATATTTTTAAAAAAAAAATTTAAAATTTTCGTTATAATTAAAATTAGGCATGATTTTTATGTATTATGAAACAAAGCCTTATCATTTAAGTAATTATTTCTTGGGTAAATAGCATCTGGGTCCCTCTAGTTTGGTCGTATGTGCAAATAGGTCCCTCAAATATTTAAATGTCGCAAACTAGTCCTCTAGTTTTATGAAATGTGCATATAGGTTCTTGGGTCGTAACAAACGTTAGAAAACACTTTCTCTCTCCTCACTCTTTCTCCTCCCTGCATCTCTCTCTCCTCCCGATCGTAGCGCACGGGCGACACCGCGCGACCTCCAGCGGGTTGCGCCGGCGTCGCCTGTGCGCGGAATCGGGAGGAGAGAGAGAGGGCCTACTTTCGCTTTTTCTCCTTCTCCGGCACTTCCTCCTAGCCGACGCCACCTCCGTCGTCTCTTTTGTCGGCGTCAACTAGACCTAGGCACGGGCCCGGGGACCCGCCCGACCCGATCCGACCCGACCCGAAAAATTTAGGGCTTGGGTTGTGATAAAATTTTTATATTACTCTTTTAACCCGGCCCGGCCCGACCCGACCCGACACTAAAGCTAACTTATAATTTTATAATTATGATTTTATGTTGTAGAGTTGTAATAAAATTACAAAAGTTAAATTTTTATATGGTATTTTATATGGTGCTTAAATGTTTATATTATTTCAAAATTCAAATTATATAGTAATATTGATATTTAGGATTTTTGGAGTTAAAGCTTGTTATAAAGAAAAGCATAATAAATTTTTTACTTTGAGAAGAGTTTACCATTCGGGTCGACCCGGCCCGAGGCCATGTTGGGCTTGGTCACGTAAATTGACCCGAATGTATATGTATGGGTGTGATTTAATATACTCAATGGGTGACCCGGCCCGAGTTGACCCGACCCGAGCCCGGCCCGAGCCCGAAAGATGCCCAGGTCTAGCGTCAACTACGGCCTGCTCGGTAACAACCTCCCGTCGCCAAACAAGGTTGCGCCCCTCCTCCACTCCATCGATGTTGGTCGCGTCAAGCTCTACGACGCCGATCCCTCTGTCCTGCGCGCCTTCGCCAATACCGGCGTCGAGCTCATCATCGGCGTCCCCGACTGCTGCGTCGACAAGGTCCGCGATCCCGACGGAGCCCTTGTCTGGACCCGCGCCAATGTCCAGGCCTACCTTCCTGGAACCAAGATCGCCGACAGTTAACGCCATAACTGTCGGCAACGAGATCCTCACCGGCAACAACACTAATGTTGCTCAATCCCTCCTCCCCGCCATGGAATCCCTCCTCCCCACCCTCACGGAGAGAGAGAGGCTCGCCGCCGGCCACACCTGCGCTCGCATACGCCGGCGCAACCCGCTGGAGGTCGAGCGGTGTTGCCCGTGCGCTACGATCGGGAGGAGAGAGATGCAGGGAGGAGAGAGAGGGAGGAGAGAGAAAGTGTTTTCTAACGTCTGTTACGGCCCAAGGACCTATATGCACATTTCATCAAACTAGATGACCAGTTTGCTACATTTAAATATTCGAGAGACCTATTTGCACATACGACCAAACTAGAGGGACCCAGATGCTATTTACCCTTATTTTTTTAAGATTTCATTGCTATTTGCTATTTTGTACCCATGATTTCTGTTATTGTTTTCAGGTCCTTTTGAGAAGCTCACGAGGGTGACGATGGTCCTGCCATTGACGGGCCAACAGTATTCCGAAAAGGTTGCCGAGAACTGCGCGGCGGCGTGGAAGGCCGCAGGCGTCTATACTGACGAAGAAGAGTCGGCCATTAACGACTTTCTCCAAGCTTTCAAGCCCCGAAGCTTCCCTCCGGGAGCTTCCATCTTCTTCACTCATTCTCCTTCCGGATCCCTCTCGGTAATTAACCAATCAAAACCCTTCCTTTCTCCTCTAGAATTGGATTTTAGGGTCGACTGATTTGAAAAAAAGGGTCTTTGGTGAAAAAGATTGGGTTCTCGAAGGAAGGCGGGGTGCCGGCGGCGGAGGCGGCGGCGGCGGCGGTGATAAAGAACGAGAAGCTGAAGGACGCCGTCTTGGAGTCCATCATTGGAGAGAATGGAGTCTCCCCGGCGGTAAAGCGTAGTTTGGCGCAGAGGATCTTCGAGCTTCTCCGCTAGAGAGACGACGGAGCGGCGGCTGCAAGGTCGAGCAAGCCGCGGCCGCTTGATTTTTTCTTCGGAGCTCGACGCCATTAATTGCTGCTTAGTTTAATAGTATAAAATAAAATGTGAATTCACTTGCTGAGTTAATTAGTCAATTAATAAAGTAATTAATTAATGGTTAATTTCACCTGCTAATTAGATTTTAAAATAATTTTAAAGACAAATTTTATTAATTACCACTCAAAAATAGCAGTCTATTTTTTTGAGTTTGTGGTTATTCCTTTATGAGTATAACTAGTAAATCACGCTAAGAAGATCATCAAAAAAAATTCAGAAAAATATTATATTTCTTATAAGTCTTTCAGAATATAATTATATAGTCGTTAATTATTTTTATGTTGGAAGATTTTTTATAAATATCTTTTGAGATTACTATTATAAGTTTATTTCATATCTAATATTTGATTTTCAAATACTATTAAAAGTAATAAAATGAAGGCCACTCCATACTATTTGTCATTAATACTCAGAAATAATATTAATCAGTAATACTCAGAAAATATTTCAAGTACCATTAACTTGCACTCAAATCTAGACTTATTTCAATATTAGGTGGTATTTATTGAATATTTTTCAAAAGATACAAATACTATTTAGTATTGTTATCAAATAAATGCTGTTTTATAGTAATGGTTATTAGTAATCAAATATTTATGTACATAAATCAAGTTTTATTAATTAAACTTACCAAACATATATTATTCTATGATATTGTTTAAAAGTAATTTAGTATTTTTTCAAACATATTTAAGTATTAATTCATGTTAATATTTGAGTTCTATTTTATAACAGGATATGATTATTTGGGGAAATTGCCCACATTTTCTAGTTAGTGTAGCATTTTCTACATTATACATTCATATTTAATAAGTTTATTTCACACATATTACAAAATATACAATAATAATATTCATATTATAATCATGATGTATCTACTATAATATTTTTAATAATTTATATTATACGTAATATAATAAAATTGTATACCATATAATTTATTAATAGGAATATATAATATATAAAATAATAATTTTATTGCAATGTGTAAATAATTATAACTAAATTAGATTTTTTTTGTCAATATTATTTTATTGTTTGCTCTATGAAAAATGTCATATTTTTTCTCCTTTTAGGCATTGCTTTAATATTGTTCTAACACTCTAATTTAATTGGTAGATTTTTAAATAATATTTGACTTAAGTAGTATTTGATTCATTGCTATTATTATTATATATATATATATAGTATTTTTTGATGAAAGTAATTATTTATTTCATCAAATTTAAATACTATTATGAAATATTATAAAATCTGTTGATATTTAAAAGCTTCCTCCTTAAAGAACTAATGGATAGTGAGAAATAAGAAATAAAAAAAAAGAAGAATATAAAAGTCTCAATTAGATTTTAAGAATAAGTTATTTTTAGGTTCATGAAATCTTGTGGTGATGACACTCTAATCGATATTATATTGAAAGTTAATTATAAAAATATTAATTACAAATCTATATAACAATAATATTTGAAAAATATTAACATTTATATTGTATTTATAGCAGATTTTTTTAAATTATCATTAATTGAAATTTGGGCATGAATTATTTAATATTTAATTGACTTGTTTGATTTAAAAGTGAAGAAAAAAATTTAATTATCTGTGTCCAAATAAAGCCCGGCCCAGTTATTATCCATCAGAAGGAGACGGAGAAGGCCCAGTCGGCCCATAATGGCTGCATTGCTAGGGTTTCTGAGTGCACGCCACCCGCTATATAATTCGAAGCGCTGTTATCGCCGCCGCTGCGAGGCTCTATCTAGGATCATCCTGTGCGAGCGAGGGAAGGAGAAATGGGTTGGTGTTTAGGCACTGATTTTCGTCTTTTTCTCAATCCAGAATGTGAAGTATTTGATTTTTTTAAGCAAATTTGTTTCTTCTTGTTGCAGCGAGAATCAAGGTTCATGAGCTTCGGCAGAAGACGAAGGCCGACCTGCTGAACCAGCTCAAGGATCTGAAGGCGGAGCTTGCGCTTCTCCGTGTTGCCAAGGTCACCGGCGGAGCCCCGAACAAGCTCTCGAAGATGTAATCTTTCCATCTCTGTTTTCTCTTTTATGACGCCAATTTGTTATTCCGGATGCTGTTTTTTCTAACGTTTGTCCGTTGCTTTTCGATCCTTTCGCTGGATCTTTGGCAGCAAGGTGGTGAGGCTTTCGATCGCGCAGGTGCTAACGGTGATATCCCAGAAGCAGAAAGCCGCGCTTAGGGAGGCGTACAAGAAGAAGAAGTTCGTCCCGCTCGATCTCAGGCCTAAAAAGACCCGTGCGATTAGGCGTCGCCTCACTAAACACCAGGTTTGCTGCCGTTGCCACTTCTTCTTTTGCCTGTTATGTAGGTCGTGCGTCGTGATTTTTTCTCTTATTTGTTTCTAATATTTTCAAGTTTGAAGAAAGAATCTGAATGGATATATCGGTTTAGGATTCAGTTCACTTTCGATCAGTAATTTTTTTGTTTTCGTCTTGTCAGGGATTTTTGGTTCCATTAGAACTGGAAAGCTGAAGTCATCTCATCTATTAAATTCTTGATATGTAATGAAAGAATTCAGTGTGCGTTTGGCAACTAAATTATTATTATTATTTTTTGAAATGAAGTGTGCGTTTGGCAACCAATTTTAAGACCTGAAAAGCATCCCAACAGATTTTGGAACTTTTAAAATACAAGCTATAAGAAAGGTGGCTTAAACTTTAAGGTACTGTAAAACTTAAAGCAGCATAAATTTTAAGCACCTTGTACTTAAAACTTCAAGTTGCTTAATACTTAAAAAAATCTTAAACACCTTGTACTTAAAATTTTAGGCGGATAATGCTTAAATTTAAGCACTTATGCTTAAAGTTTTAAGCAGCTTAAATACATTTTACACCATGACATGTATGGTGGAGACTAGAGTGGAGTAACACTGAAGCATGGGCTTGTATAACTTCTGTAACTGTTATTGCTGAAATGTCAAGAGTGGTGGATTGGCTGCTTAAATTTCCTGCCTTTCCTTAGTTATACTGTTTTTTGTATTGAAAATTTCTTTCACGATGTATTATAACATTGTAATTAGGTTATGGAAATATTCATCACCTTGATGTTTCTAGATTCCCCGTTTTTTCTTGAATTGAATTTTCTGCCCGCATTTTGTGGGTATATTTATAGGCTTCTACTGCTGCTATGTGCTTAATATGAACCTACAGTCTTTTCATGATAAAAATGTACTTCTTTATCAGTGAGCTGTAATTTGACATGTATTTTATCTTGAAGAGTGCTGCAGATTTGAAATTTTATTTATTTTTGTTAATCATTTGGGTGTTTGGGGAGTTAGAGTTACCTTGGGGGAGCCCTAGTTTGTCCAATATATAGTTAATGAACAACTATTTACCCAAAAGCATAGGTCATTGGGTAAGGGTTATCGATTATATGTTACGCCACAACTTCTGTTGAAGTTATTCCTTGCGGGACAATCCTCTGTCTGTATCATAACTCTAACCTTGTGCATGATCATCATTCCTTTGGTAATGATATTTGGCTGCAGAGGTGTTAAACTGATGTTAGAGTTGGGGATTCAGTAAGGTAATTTATACTTTGCATCTATTTTGTTGTATTCAAATTGCATGGCTGAAATTCTCTAGCTTCTCATTTCTGATTCATTTTGGTAGGTCCGACCTTACGTCTAATGCATTTTGATTTATATTCAAGTTTTCCATAGCCCACAGGAATTTTGGAAAGATGATTGTTGCCAATATTTTCTCTTGAGAAAGTCAGATATCTTCCATTGTTTATTTGCATTTGAACATCATGTGTTGTCGGGGTTGGTGTTCTGTCTGCAAATCAAATCAGATATTTCAAGCTTGTTGACTGTCGTTTATCTGTCAGTGATCCTCAATTCTGCTGCAAAGTTACAGTTAAACGGTTGTTTAGTTACTGAAACATGATTGTTAGCTATTTATGTATTTATTTTGGTTGTCATCTGGAAGTACCAGAGTTAAAATATTCCATATGGGGAAATATATGTAGAAATATACCTGTACTTTTTAGTTCTTATTGGCCAAGTTACTTATAGGTCCTTCACCATGGGAGAATGAACACCTCTTTAACATGTTGTACTATGTTCATGTGTCTCCGTGTTGTATCCGTGCTTCCTAGGTATTTCTACAATATTGAGCAATGTCTATACTAAATTATACCATCACATAGGTATTATTTTTCCCCACCTTGTGGGATAAAGGGGGTTGTTGTATAGGTACTTATTATTTAATTAGTTTTCTTATATTTTTTCACTTTCATCTATTGAATCAACTTTGTTCTTCTTCTTTGTATATATTTTTTAAATATGAATTGTACTGGTGTTGTTAAACATACAATTTAATTATTATTATATTTTTTGTTCCTTGTAATGTTTGTGTTTTGTATTTTGGAAAGTTGTTATGTCTGTGTTTTCAAGTTTTGTATTAGTGCTTCCTAGTCCTTGAGTATTTCATATAGGACCGTCTTTTTCAAGATGTTTTGGTAACTTTGTTGTAGTTCAATTTTGTTTCTTGTGTTAAATTTGATAGAGCGCAATGGAAACAAAGGATTCATGTAGCCGACCCCACCTAGTGGGATTAAGGCTTGGTTGTTGTTGTTGTTGTTGTGTCAAGTTGTGTGAGAAGCATTTGTATCTGCTACCTTGAAATTTTTAATTGAGCAAGACATTGAGTTGGTTTTATTTCATATGTAGTCATCCTCCCCTTGTTATTTTGTTAAAACTTTTGTGGTTTAAACGTATTGCAAGCAATCCTATGTTTACAACATTTGTATGCTTCTTGTTTTTGTCTAATAGTATAGTGTGTTGGGATACACACAGAGAATTATTCCACATTGGATATTCAATATATATTATAGTATTAATATATAATTGAACATCTTTAACCATCGGCCTATGTTTTTGAGTTAATAGGTGTCTATCAATTGTATATTGGGATCAAATTGTGCTCCCCTATGGCAATGTTTCTAACATATAGTATATTGTTCTTTTTATTCCATTTTTACATACATTGTGTTAATAATTTTCTTCTTCATTACTAGTTTGATTATTATATGACCAAATTGTTCTATCATCTGCAATTCTGCATGTCTATAATTATAAGTGATGTACTGTCTTTTTCTTTTTTTTCGAATTATCAATCATCTTTTATTGGGTTGTTGATTTCTATCCGTCTCCCTTTTCTTCTGTGAACAGGAATCACTTAAGACTGAAAGGCAGAAGAAAAAGGAGATGTACTTTCCTTTGAGGAAATATGCGATAAAAGCTTAATCTACCGTTTCTTTAATCAAAGACAAGATATCTGTTTCGTCCACCATCTCGACTACATCTTTTGTTTAGTTAAGCACTTATTCGACCCATTTGATGAAATGCTTTCTTTTCTTCTTTGTAGTCCATGCCAAGGAGATTTGAGCATGGATATGCACCTCTTGAGTTTTATTTTGGTAAATTATCTCCTGAATCTTGTTATATAAAAAGGGCATTTCATGTTCATCTGTGTTTTTTCAATAGTTTCCTCAAGCTTTCCTTCTGTCTTTTGAGATTGCTGGTCTTTTCAATGTTTTTTTGGTAGATCAAATTAGATTAAGCTGTTGGTTCCAAGATCATGTGTTTGATAATATTATTTAAGTACATCAGTTCAAAAAGTCTCTCTATTGGGTCCTTAATTATCATTAAATCTTTTCATTTTGGGCAATAAGAACAGTTTAAATGTTTAATGCATATCTTTTTATACATTTATCAATTTGGTGATCCAAATATGCCAAACATAGATATTTACTAAGCTGCTTTTATACTTTCTTCCTCTCCTTCTAGCCTTAGTATAATAACACTTTTTGTGGAATAGAAATGAATCATCTAATATAAAAAAAAGACGAGAGTTTGTAAATTATATAAATAAATAATGTGATTCCAAACTATAATAACACTTTTTGTGGTAAAATTATGAGAGGCTGATAATGAGAATTTCACACTTAAGCGTGCTTGATTTGATGTAGTCTTAGGGTAGATAACTAACCATCTTGAGAAGTATTTAAGTCGCAGAATTTTTTTAAGTCAAAGCGGATAATATTTTTATATTTGCAGTTATTATATGTTATAATAGCTAATCTCCGTAACCCAAGAAACAATGTTCTGTGTGACCCTAGAATTCAGAATCTTACTCTCTTATAATGATTCTTTCTTTAAAATTTAGTTTGCATCGATAAGAATGAGGAATACATTATAGTTCAACAACAAGAACTATTGATTGGTTATTTAATCATAAACAATCATTCAAATTCTAAAGTTAATTCAAATGATGGAACAAAAATCTCATCCATCAAATAAGCAGGACAATTCAAATTTAAATTTTTGTACATCACAAAAAATTATTAAGATGGATGGTCGAACGCGAAAGGTGGACAGTCCAGTTTGCTTTAAAATGCTTCTGACCATAAAGGTCATTAGTATAATTTTATATATCATTTTTATTTTTGTAAATAGGTACTAATATATTTTTTCTCCATTCATTTGACATCATATTAAACAATCTAGTGAGATAAGAAATTCTTTCCTAAGCACTTCCAAATATTTATTGGATTGTTATTTAGTCCTATTGTTTTTTTATACTTTATCTTCTTTAAAATTTTCGAGATTTTAATTTTATTGATAGGCTAGATGTTGGTGTTAAGTTCAATAAGATTAACTGAATTTTCACAATCTTCATTGAAAAATTGTTGGAAGTAATTCATCCATCTTTGACATCTTTTTACATGAAAAATACTTTTTGATCTTCATCCTTAATACATTTTACTTGAATTAAATCTTTAATTTTTTTATTTCTTGCTTTAGTTATTCTTATTTTTCTCCTCCTTTAGTATCTAGTTTCTTATATAAATTCTTAAGAGCCATATTTTTGGCATTGCCGACTGCTTCCATTTGGCTTGTGACTAAAATAATCGTGACAAAATCAATAAACGAAAATATTTTAGTGTTGAGCCAACAATACCTAACTCTTATACACACATTTCAAGGAAAATATTCTTGTGAAACTATTCTAAAGTGACAAAAAAGAATATTCCTTTTTGAGGGTCATCTTCCTAAAGGGACTCATCAGATTGATGGGCATCTAAGTCAAGCTCTTGAAACATTAGTGTTGCAATGCCTTAAATCCTATTCCAAATGAACTACTTGGTGCAAACCCCAAATTATTGTGCACTATGTAGACGCTTGGGGAGACCACTGTGCAGCACTTCCAACTAAAGTTTTTAAGAGTTCGAAAATGTTTGTATCAGATCTGGAACTATGTAAATACCAAATAGGTTAAAGGATATGATTTCAATCATTGCGTCAAAACCTGAAGAAAAAAAAAAGTATAAATGTACAACTTTTTGAGCCCTCCAGTCCATCGATAGCTGCCTCACTCTCGCTCCCTCTAAAATTCTAATTGTTCAAAATGAAATTCTTTTTCATTCACTTTTTGAGGACGCGGCTTCAATTTGGGATAAACTCGTGTTTGTGTGTGTTCTTTCATCTCTATTTTGTTCATTTTCCAACAATTTCTTCATTTATGTATGCATATGATCATGGTCCCCAAACCCCATCTTGTGTTGAAACTAGCACAGTACGAAGAGTAATCAAGATTACGCTCACAATTCTCGACTTCTTCGTTAATGGATTTAGATTTTTTTTTTCTATAATTAATTGAGTTCAAGTTTATTAAACTAATTTTCCAATTAGGTCATGTGTAATTTAAGATTATACTTGGCAAACTTGTTGAACACCACTCGACAGAATCATATTTGAAGCATCTAAAACTATGTTTTGAAATGGATATTCGTGAGTACTATTTCTAAAGGCTCGCTGGTTGGTCCATTATTCAGTCAAAAACAAAAAGGAAGTAAAGAAAGTAGCTGTCAGATATTGGTTAGTGTCATACTAGGGGTGTTAAAAATATCCGAAACTCGAAACTCGCTCGAAACTCGTTCGATTTTTGAATCGACTTGAAATCGGTTCGAAAATTTTGAATTGAATCATGAGCTAAGGATTTTGGCTCGAAGTTCATTTCGAGCCAATTTTAAGTTGGCCCTAGCTCGCTCGAAACATGGTTTGATTTGGTTAGTGGTTTAGTGGTAGAGTAAAGGAGATTTAAGGTTTTTTTTTCTCAAGGTCTAGGGATCAAATCCTCTTAAATACATAACTTTTTAACATTTTTTTACAATTCCGAGTTGATTCGAATCATGATTCGAGCCGGCTCGAAATCAAGTCATTTCGAGCCGAGCTAGCCCGAATCATATCCCATTTCAATTTAGGACCGATTTCGAGCCAAGCCGAGCTCGAAATTTTCGATTTCGAGTTGAGTTTGACTCGCTCGAAATCGTCCTGATAACAACACTGTCATACTGAGGAATATCAAAAAGAAAAAAAAAAGAGAAAGACCTCTTATTAAGGCCTGAGCTTGTCCTCTAACTTGCAAGAACTTATGACTTATTTGGAAAGCATCAATTTTCAAGCTAGAATTGGTTAATAGAGTTAATCAAAACTTAGAATTTCGCTCAAAACTCAATTCTAGCTATTGAACCAAATCGAGCCAATAGCTTTTGGCTTGAAAACTATTTCAATAAGATAGTTTCTTGAAAAATAATTCATATGAACTAGAAATATTCTATAAAATTATAAATAATTATATATAATTCATACCGGATGTTACTAGTCATTCATATTTTGGTCTAATGAGCAGTCTACCTGAGCCTAAAGAGATGCTTGTTCCAATCTCATCGTGTAATCTTTATTTCAAAGAAAATTGTTACAAGACAAATTGACATCGTTTGATAGACAGCTGAATATTTACAAATTAATTCAAATAAGAAAAATAGTTTATATTTTATATTCTAAATAATATTATAATATTAAAATGACTTTATTTTTTTAAATCTTATGTCAAAATAATTTCAAAACACAAAAAAGACCGAAGTGCCGCTCAAAACTTCAAATTTCCCAAGTTGTAAGTCCCAAACTCTTCCTATCACTAAAATTGCATTTTATAACAATAGACTTGGTCCAATTTCATAATTCTTATTTGAGTTTAAGCTCAGTTAGCTCCAAAACGGCTTATATTCCGAATTAGAGCAATAGAAAATAAAAATGTCATAGATTGTTTACTATGTTAGTCAATGGAAAGAATTTCTTATCTCCTAGATTGTTACTATCGTATGTTCAAGGTTGATGCTTTTGAATTCCAGCAAGTTTTATGAAAAACTTCTCAAAACATTTATGATGTTAGTAAATACGAAACTTAACGAATTATGAGTCTTGAAATTATTGATTAAAAATTAAAATTCTCACATCTAAATACATGAGACCCAGCAAATAGTTCAATCACAAATTAAAATAATCACTCCCTTGAATTCAGAATGCTTTGAACACTCAAGTACTTTTTTCATTCACTAGAGTTCAAGCTTGAAAGGAAACCAAATATCAACTAAGAGATTATTCAAGGTTTACCTTTATATTGTAATCTCATTTATACCAAATCTTTATGATTTAAAAATAATCAATTAGTCTGTTAAATAAGGAAATGAGAATGATAAAATGCGGGACACGATGTCTGTGGACAGTCAATTTATTCTAGACAGAGATTTTACTCAATCGCCGATATCCACCACGTGATGTTAATCTGGATGGAGGATTTGACAATCAACAATTTAAGCAGCATGCATATAATTGTGGTTAGTCAATTGATTAAAATTCTCATTTATTTATTGGGTAAATAGCATTGGGTCCTCCTAGTTTGGTCGTATGTGCAAATAGGTCCGTCAATATTTAAAATGTAGCAAACGTGGTCCTACTTAGTTTTGATGAATATGTATTTATATAGGTCCATTGGCCGTAACAAGAGTTAGAAATTATTTTTCTCTACTCTCACTCTCTCTCCTCTCTTCTTTTCTTGCCTTCTTCCACTCTGCCGGGAAACCCGCGGCGTCGCCCTGCTATGCCAGCTCACGTCGCCCTCTCTCGCTTCCACCCCGTCGCCTCCCGGCAGCCCGCCGGCCACGCCACCGGAAAGGAAGTCGATCGGCCGCTCGCGCAATCGCGCACGCCACGGAGAGCCGCCCGCGGCGGCCGCACGCCGAGCGGCCTGCCGCGCTGCTCCCGCCTCGCGCGCGCGCTCTGCCCGCATTCCGGCCGCCCGGCTCGCAGCAGGCCTGCCGCGTGCCCGCACTGCCCCACCCGAGCGCCGCGCGACCTAGCGCCAGCGCGCGGCTCGCCTCCGAGAGCAGACGTCCGCCCGCGTTCAGAGAAGCGCCGCGGCCGGGCGCGGGAGCGCGCCAGCGGCGCAGGCGTCTCTGGCTGCCTGAGCTGCGGGGCGCGGCGCATGCGGGGCGAGCGCCGCGCACTAGCGCGCGCGCAAGCTGCGCCGGCGTTCCGCCCCCGCCGCCCTCACGCCGCGCGCGCTGAGGCGCAGGCGCGCGGCGCTGTTTTGTGCGCGGCGCACTGCGCGCGGCGCGTGGTGCGCGGGCGCTCGCGGTGGTGGGGGCGTCGGGGCACGCGGCAGGCCGGTGCGGGCGGTGCGGGCGGGCGAGGCGGCGGGCGCGTAGGCGGAGCGCGCAGGTGGGGCGCTCGGGTGGCGGCTCGCGGGGCGGGCTCTCAGGACGGGCTGCGCGGCGGCGTCGACTCTTTCCGGTGGCCGGTGGCCGCGGGGTCTGCCGGAAGCGACGGACGGGGTGGAGGCGAGGAGGGCACGGAGCGGCAACGGGCGACCGCGCGTATTCCCTGCAGAAGGGAGAAAGAGAAAAGAAGAGAGGAAGATGAGTGAGGAGAGAGAAAAATTATTTTTACGTCTGTTACGGCAGGACCTATATGTATTTCATCAAACTAGAGACTAGTTTGCTACATTTAAATATTTGACGGACCTTATTTGCTACATACGGACAACTAGAGGGACCAGATGCTTAATTTACCTTTATTTATTGTCTTGAAATTGAAATCTTTCAATATTGTTCATTTATTCTTCTTTTCTAGATTACTTCATTTTGGAAATTGTAATTCCATTTTTCACGATTCATTTTGTAATTTGAATACGATTGTTAATAGCTATACAAGAGACATGAACGTATATTGGTTTATCCCTTCTTATCCTTAGAAAAAATTTTATTAAGTTGAAATATTTGTGTTATATCCTGGATGAGGGAAGATTGAGGCTGGGTGAGCGATCCCTAAATACCTTAAAGAAATTTAAGATATTTCTCAAACTTCTTCTTATTCAATTGCCTATTTAGCAATTTTAAATTCCAGGCTTCTTACAGTAATTCAATATTTATAGATATTTCCAATCCTAATTCATATGTTACAGCACATCGCTGCTGCTCTTCCTTCCTCTTAGGTTTTTATGTCCCGCCTCTACTTGAAAGAGGAGCGACAGTATGACAGTCTTTGCGCCGATTCCACCATCTCTCTTGCTGGAAGCATCAAACGAGCCTCTTACTGGGCTTGTCAGCTCTCCGAATTCCTTCTCCTTCTTGACCCTGAAGCCCCGCTACTAGCACTAGCCTTTTTGCAATTTTAATCATTTCCTTTCACAGCCTCTTCAATCTACATACTTGTTCCTGGAGGTCCACTTGGCACTTTGCTTCTCCTCGTCATGAGTTACTGGCTATTCTCACAACGATCATCTCTTGATCGTCCTTTGCTCCAGGTCATCCTCCTCCTCTTCAATGAGCGACCCTCGCAGTCAATTGATAGTCATTCTGATCTCCAGTCCCACTGGTCTATTGCTCTACTTGTGCTTTGCTATAGAATCGGTTACTATAATTAATCACTGAGATTCCGTTCTTTATTTTCAGGTAGTTTGAAACGCCAAACAGATTTGCATCTTTTTGGTATTCCGTCTAGGTCTAGTGATAATCTTTTATCGAGACTTATGCTTGATTTGCTCCATGCCGTGAATCTGACATCGTATATGTTGACAAATTGATGTTAGGTTTTATTTACGACATGATGTTACCTACATTACTGTATACTCTAGGCTCTAACTAATTGAATTTCATCTTGGCTTTTGATTTTTGGTGAATTGATTCATGATATTACTGAATTTATTTAACATATTAAAAAATTGATCCTTTTTCACTGAAATTGAGTTTCTTTGATTTTTACATAATGTACTTTATTCTCATAAATTGTAATGATTATCTGTATTAGTTTTATATTACTGATTCTGATTAGAATTCAATTGCATGTTATCTTCGCATCAATCTATAGGGTATATTTGAGCATATTTTATTTTATCTACAAGATGCCTACAGGTCTACGGAAGTATAAGGTTAAGCTTCATTCCATTTGATTACAAATAAGAGCCCATGGTCACCATTCAAGGCTAGAACTGACAATCTAGAAAATATGAAAAATAAGCTGATGAGATAGGATTAAGTCGCTTCTTTGAGTCACGCAACTCACCCCTACCTCAGAAATTTAGGTAGTTACCTTAGGGGATACACTTTAGGAGAAACCGTTTGCAAACCTGTCTGGTTAGGCTTATGCAACAGATTTTTGATGAACTACTATGTAGTATCAAGGTAAAAGCTTCCTGTTTGATGAATACTAGTCCATAGGCAATACTATTAGAGTGGGGGATAGTATGAATCATTATTTTCAGCGATTATATATAGTGAGCCAGAAAAATTCATGTTCTAAATAATTATAATGCAGTTAGCCTTTTCATTAGTCATATTAGATTCTGCCGTTAGCCTGGTAGCCTAAAGCCAATCAGTACGAAACAAGTTCTATAGCGATCATTGAGGAAAAGTTCTCCCTATTTCTTGTCGCAATTGACTCTTTGACATGGTAACATTGACTCGAGGATCGAGCTTGTTATTAAGTACATCTGAAAATTTGATTGTTATTTTATTTTATTGAATGAATGATTGTGATGAAGAGCGGAGAGTCCTAGATGACCTTATCCAATTTTGAGCTGGACTACCGGGAAGATAAGCTAAAATTGTACTTATGTATGTAGAATGCTCATGATGGTCTATCAGATGGCCCAGAACTTCAAGCGATTTCAAAAGCCTTTTTGCGCCCAATTACTAATACTGAGGAAGTTATACCACTACTATCCA
>KZ454427.1:30116-95876 GCA_002786265.1 Apostasia shenzhenica
GTCAACACTATAATTTCTGGAAGAGAAGGATGGTGATTTACTTGCAAGGAATGGACATTGAATTATGGGAGGTTACAAAAAAGCCCTTTGTGATTCCCATAAAAGAAGACAAGATCACTCCTAAAGAATTTGCCGATTTAGAGGTTGAAGAAAAGAGATTGACACATTTAAATGCCAAAGCACTTAACCATCTACAATGCGGATTGTCTCCAAGTGAATTCAATCGCATTTGTAATCTTAATACGGCTTATGAGGTATGGTCTAAACTAGAACTCACCTATGAAGGTACCAATCAAGTTAAGAAATCAAAAATTAACATGTTGATTCATGATTATGAATTATTTGAAATGCATCCGAATGAATCTATCAAGGATATGTTCACTCGCTTTACTAATATTACTAATGATCTTATTTCTCTTGGAAAGATATTTACTAATGAAGAACTTGTTAGAAAAGTTTTGAGGTGTCTTCCTAGAGATTATGATGCTAAAGCAACGGTCATCGTGGAAGCTCGCGATCTCTCTACTCTTGAACTCGATATGTTGTTAGGATCACTAACAACATATGAGCTAGAAATGAAAAGAAAAAGAAAGAAGAATGAGGAAGATGAAAGTGCAAAGAAAAAGAAGACTTTAGCTTTAAAAGTCTCTACACCTACTTCAAGTGCTAGCGACACCAACTCAAGTGAAAATGACGAAGAAAAGCTCAAAGATGAAATTGCCTTAATCTCAAGGCGATTTGATACTCTCATGAAGAAAAAGAGACATTTGTTTCGTCGCTCACAAAGAAAATACATCAGATTTGATAGGATACTCTGACGCTGACTTTGCAGGTTGCAAGGTTGATCGTAAAAGCACATCTGGCACTTGTCAATTTTTTGGCAATGCTCTTGTGTCTTGGTCAAGTCGCAAGCAAAATTCTATCGCGCTATCGACGGTCGAAGCAGAGTATGTGGCAGCAGGTAGTTGTTGTGCACAACTACTCTGGCTGAAGCATCAATTACTCAATTATGGTATTGATTTAAGTCATATACCTATCAAATGTGAGAACACTAGTTCCATATGTTTAACCAAGAACCCTATTCAACATTCACAAACTAAACACATAGAAATTCGACATCATTTTATTCGTGATCATGTTGAAAAAAGTGATATCTCTTTGGAATATGTTCCCACTAGTTTACAACTTGTTGATATCTTCACCAAGTCATTGCATAAAGATAGACTTAACTTCATAATTAGAGAGATTGGTATGCTAGATAGTTCATGTCTATAGAACTCTTGTCATGATTAGCTATTGCATTGATATTTTTATGTTATATTGAAATGCATGACTCACTAAGTTTTCTTACTTACACCAAAACCTCATTATTGCTGGATTTTTCTCCTCACTCCAATTCATTGTTGTGTCAACCTTTGATTTTGCTGTTCATTTGTTCAAGTTGTTCATCACTTTGCTCAGATTTTCTCCTTTCCAGAGAAACTCGGCCGATTTTGAAAATCGACCTCAAGTGAAATCAACCTTGGCCAATTTTGAAAATCTGCTGTTTCTCTCGGGAATTTGGTGTCCGACGGACCAGCACTACTTGTTTGACCCATTGACTGACTCAACAGGCCAATCCCATCGGGTCACGTCGACCCACGCAATTTAAAATTCGGGCCTACCGTTTCTTTTTGGGTCAAAAGGTAAGACCCGTTAACCCGTACAGCTCAACCGCATGCGCGTTTTGGGACGCATGCCCACGCAGTACCTCTTCACGTGCGATTATCATTTCCCATGCCTCTCTCTCTTTCTTTCTCACTCTCTACTTCTCTCACTCTCGACTGTGTTGTTTCCTCTTCCTCGTTTCTGCTCTTCACTAAAACCTAACCTTTCTCTCTATGGCTCCCACGAAGAAGAGAGCTGCTCTCTCTTCCATCTCCTCTTCCTCTGAAGCAGACTGGACCTCAGCGCATGAATCCACGGCCTCAGACTCATCAGCTGGCAGTCGCCTTAAGGCGCTTGCCCTAGCCTCCGTGGAACCAACTCCCATCTTCTTTCTTCTGCCTAAGAAGGCTAAAGAACCCAAAGGTCCATCTCCCTCCTCCTCAAAAAAGATGTAGAAGAAGAAGATGGCTACCACAACTTCTTCCAAAAAGGCGAAGATGGAGATCCCTCCGTCCAAAGCTGCAATGAAGAAATTAGCACCTGAAGTGAAAAAGAAGAAGAAGGCTGAAGGTGATCCTCCAGCAAAAAGAACCACCAGGTCAGCCGCAACAAAGACGTCAATGCCTGAACTTGCTCCCACAGCAAGTAAAAAAGGGAAAGAAATTGCACAGGCAAGGTAAATCTTCTGCTGCACCTGCTTCTGCGCCTCCTTTCACCTCCAACAGGAAACAAAGGCTAAGGCCTAGGTTTGGGAAGACTGTTCTTACTGGGAGGAAGCCCAACCCTTCGGCTCCGTCTCCTGTTGTTGAGATCAGTGAAGAGGAGACTTCTGCTTCATTTCGTTCCTCTCGCTTTTCTGGTTCTACTCCTTTCTCCTCACCGAAGGTGAAGAGAGGCAAGCAAAAGACTGTCTCTCCCTTACCTTCATCTGACTCTTCCTCCTCCTTCTCTACTGAATCCTCACCCTCTTCATCTGCTCCTCCATCCCCAAAAATGAAGGACAGAAAGAAGAAGGGGCCAGCAAAGCCTGCTTCCATTTCATCTCTCTTGCTAAATGCCAATGCCCGGAGTTACTTTAACATGGTTGAAGAAATTCCTATTTTGAATGTAAAGCCTGTCAAGTCAAAAAGAGTTGATCATTTTATCAGAGAAATTATTGAGAGGCAAGGCTGGACTAAATGGCTATCTTGCAATACCCCTGTCTATCCTCTTATTGTTCAGATTTTTTTTGCCAACATGAAGATCGATTTTGAAAATAGGACTCTGAAAACCTCTGTTCAAGGGAAGTCCATCACCATCACTGGTGATGATCTTACCTTATTCTTTGGTTTCAGCACTCCTACTGATCTTATCACCGTCACTGATTTTCAAGTTGAATCCAGTTCTTTTTCTAATATTGAATCAACTCTTGGTTTTGATCCTTCCTTCAATCCTCCTGGTGTAAAGAGGCATTTAGCTGGCAAGGTTAAGAAACTGTCAGCCTGCAGTGATCATGTCAAAATCATAGACAGAATTCTACAAGAATGCCTGATCCAAATTTGTGGACACAAGACTGATTGGACCAATATCCATCAATCTGCTATCTATTATCTGCTAAAGGATAGGGTTCTTGATACTATTGGTATCATTTTTCATGAGCTTGATGGCTGCCGCAACATTCTCAGGAAACTTTCTTGACATAGGAGCCTGCATTATAGTAATATCATCTGTTATTACCTAAGCTCCAATTATGGGATTGATCTTTCCTCTGAAATACCTGGTGCTAGATATTATTCTCTCTCTATGGACAGCCTTAAGCTTTGCCAGCCAAAACTCTCTTACTCCTCTCAACCATTCACTTCCAGATCTGATACGGCATCTATGTTCACTCCAAGATTTGCCTAATTCATTGTGGATGTCTTTCAGGAGCTGGGTTACCTTGTCCAAGAGCAAGATCTTAAAATTCTCTCTTTACAGGCTCAGATGAGAGACTTACGCGTGTAACCTCTCAACTCACTGACTTGGTTTGCCATAATGGAACCACTCTTGAGATCCTTGATCTCAAGATTGACTTTATTATGGGCTGTCTGTTTCCCAACAAGAAATGATATTGGTTGAGGTGGGTTTGTTTAACTTTTTGTTGTATTGAACTTATGTTCTGTTTTCTTTCTTTTGGTCATCTTTTTTATGATGCCAAAGGGGGGGAAAAGTAGCTTGCTATGCTGTGGACAAAGTTAAACTCAGTAATTTTCTTTTAATTTTCTTTTATATTATCTGCAACATTCTATGCATTATCACTGTTTTATCTTTCTAGATATATACAAAATAGAATGCATTAATTTGGGGAGAGCATTTCTTTTACTTAGTTTATTTGAAATCCCTCTATCTTGCTTTTGTCAACTTTGTCTCTTGCTAAGGGGAGTTACTATACCGTATTATCTTTTTAAATTACCTTAGCCCTCTAAATTAATTGTCATCATCAAAAAGGGGAGATTGTTAAACTCTTTCATTTTGATGACCACAATTAATTTAGTTGTTATAGACTAATCCTCTTATTTAGTGTGTTAACAAGTTGCATTATCTCATTTAAGGATTAAGTCTCAATTAAAGTCCAGAGAAAAGCGAGATCTTACTGGAATTTTTTTATCTACTTTTCTAGGAAATTATGTGAGCATGTGTATTTTTGCCAAAGTTTTTACTTGAATTTTTCCTTTTGATTTTCTAGATAAGAAAACCTTATTTTCTCTCGTATTTATCGTGTTTGGTTGTTTAAGCAAAAATCTCTACAGCATTTAGTCACCCAAAACTTTAACTATATGATTCAAAAAAAAAACTTTAACTATGACACTTTTTCAAATTCATTATATGCATCCTATATTTCAAATTTAGTGAAAATGATGTCATATAGCTAATATTTAAATTCAAAATTTTAAATGATGCGTAGTAATTATTTTATAAAAAAGAGTGCAGTGTTCTACTCAACTAGAAAGTACCAAAAGCATGAAAAATTGATTAAATAATGACATTATTACTAAAAAATGCCTTAGATTTAATGTTATTTAAATATTATATTATTTAAATATTATAATATCTAAATAATATTATTTTTTAATAATAATTTAATAATTTGTAAAAAACTTATTTATAGATATTATCAAATTAAAAAATAATTTTTCTAAATAATATAATATAATATAATATTAAAATCACATTAAATCAAATTTCCAAAGAAAGTTGACAAAGAAACTCTAGTGTACTTTCACAGTCATCTTCGTTGGAAAATTATAGAATCAGTGGCAGGTGATGACAATAGCGCAATTGACTTCTCAGTTGTATCGTGATCGGCCAATTTGAGCATCATCACAGCACAGAAGCTTGAAATCGGCCGATTAGAAAGTCTGATAAGTGGACCATGAACGAGAACAAGAAAAACAAAACTTGCACACTCCCTACGCAGGTTTTAACCTGTTCAGGTTCAAAGGGTCTTTCTCAGCCAATCCTGCCATTGTGGCCAAAAGGCCAATCATGATGCAGGCATGGGCACCCCTGGTGCAGATTTTTATTAATAAACCAGCCAAGTTAAACAAGCAGCATGAAGTTTCAACACTGTATACAGTAATATGAAGAAAACTGCAGTAAAACAAAGCAGAATTTATTTGCTTATGATACCAACTCGTACATGTCCCATGAAGGACAAATCACATCATCTGATAACTTGGACCATTCTTCTCTTTCAGCAATGAGAAGGTGCATATGGCTCCTGCTAGGGAATAAAAATTTTTAAAAAAAAATCAGTTATGAAGATGCTACAAATTCCAGGCAAGAAAGGGAATAAACATAGATTTCACAACACTAACGGTGCTTCTACATCATTTGGGAAAGGCAAGTTGGATATATATATATATATATATATCAAAAACTACAACAATATGGGTAGCATTGCCAAAAATTAGAAATTCAACCTTAAATATTCTACAAATTACACAATATTACACCAAACCAACATTCAACATAAAAAATGACTTAATAAGTAATGATACAAAGTAAATACTTTGCAAATAAACAGAGAAATCATTCGATAAATAATTTTAATGTGACAACTCATATTTTGACAAGAATAAATTCATAAATCAAAAAGTAAAATTTGGAAAAATAAATATTTTGCTATTGTATAAAGGAGACAGCATTTCATGAATGCTTTACTGATTCTTTTGTTAAAAAAAAAGATTGGTGAATTTCATCTGGGTACTTAAGATTTGGCCATATTACAAAAAGTTCCACAAGTTCAATAACATTTTTGTTTGGTCCCTGAGTTTGGTTACATTTTTCACTCTGGTCTTGAGGTCTTCACTACAATCATTAAATAGGGTCAGCTAATTTTGTGAGACCATGTGAGACGTGATATAATATATTTTATCATTATAGTTACTCTCTCTCTCTCTCTCTCTTTCCCTTGCGTTCCCTCTACAGCTATTGGCTTCAACAGAGGAGACTCCTTGAATCCCACATGACAAACCAGATAACAAAGTAGGAAATGAGGTCGACAAGGTGCAGCCAATTGGGAGCAATAGTGCCTGAAGAGGCATGCATACTCAGGCGGCAACTCAATCTACGTGATAGATCTTCAGGGATGGAGAGCAAGCATAGGAGGAATTTGATGAATTGGGGTTCACCGATGGCAAGGGAGAACAACTGGGCATGGCAGCGCTTGACAAGGTGCGATTTCTTAGTTTGTGATGTCTCCTGGTAGCATCACAATGCAGAAGCAAGAGAGGGTTCACAGGGACAGAGATAAAGGCCCTGTTTGGCACGAGGACCAAAACAGGACCAAAATAGTACTAGTTTAAAAAATAATAATAATAATAATAATAATAATAATAAATAAATTATTTTAATTATTCTACACAAATTTTAATATAAAAAATAATATTTTACTTCACATACTCAATAATTTTTAATAAAAATACAAACTTTATTTCACATTTTAGATCAAAATACTCGACTTGAATATTTTGGTCTAGAATGTGAAATAAAGTTGATATTTTTATTTTAAATTGTTGAGTATATAAAGTAAAATAATATTTTTTATATTTGAATTTGTGTAAAATGATTTAAAATATTTATTTATTATTATTATTGTTGTTTTTTAAATTAGTACCATTTTGGTCTTGTTTTGGTCCTCGCGCCAAACAGGGCCGAGGGAAATAGGGAAAGAGAGAAAGGGAAAGAAGCAAAATAGTTAATTTGTTTTCATAGTAATCCAGCTTAAGCATGCACTATAAATTTGAACTCAAATAGACGCACTCTCATGGCATAGTACTTCCAAAAAGTTTCTCAAAGTCAAAGTCCACAAATAAGAATAATATATGTGTGATAGAAACATATATGAGTAAATTGATTTACATGACCTAGACCTTACCTTCAGGGATTCATGACGTAGCTCTGAGGAACATAGATCTCTCCACCAACTTCACCATATTGTTCTCCACTGATAGTTTTGTTAGCTGCTAGAAATTCAGCACTCATGGCTTCCATCCCTTGTTTCATCGCTTCCTCTGGTGTTCCATAACCATGCTCTTCAGCATATTTGCGCACATCTTCAGTTATCTTCATAGAACAGAATTTGGGTCCACACATTGAACAGAAATGTGCAACCTTGGCTCCATCAGATGGAAGGGTTTCATCATGGAAAGCCATCGCAGTCATAGGATCTAATGACAAAGCAAATTGGTCCATCCATCTGAACTCAAACCTTGCCTTGCTTAGTGCATCATCCCATGCTTGTGCATGAGGTTGGCCTTTCGCTAAGTCAGCTGCATGAGCGGCTATCTTATACGATATTACACCTGCCTTAACATCATCTCGATTAGGCAGCCCCAGGTGCTCTTTAGGTGTGACATAACAAAGAAGTGCAGTGCCAAGTGCTCCGATGTTGGCAGCACCAATAGCAGAGGTAATGTGATCATAACCAGGAGCTATGTCAGTTGTCAAAGGGCCAAGGGTATAGAAGGGTGCTTCGTTGCACCACTCTAACTGTTTTTCCATATTTTCTGGAATTTTGTGCAAAGGTATATGCCCAGGGCCTTCATTCATTACCTGCAGAAATTTATCAGATATAATCAATGGAAATTAAAACCTCAACTAATCGCAGCTTAGGCAATTTCATTTAATAATATTTCAGAGATGTTATGATGGTGAACAGAAGCTATCCTTGGAAGTATAACATGCTCTAAAATTTCAAAGAAACGAGCCTAAACTTGTTAATTTATAAGAAGATTTTAATCTCCTTGCACTCTTTAGATGGATGAGGTAAGCAATGCAACTTGAATCTATGATTAACCCAAATTAATAAGGTCAAGAACAATAAATCAAAACAGATACCAAGGCAAAAGAAATATATTTGTAAGTCAGTCAAATGTAAATGAGAAAAGAATGGACAGAAAAGTCGATCATGCAAACTTAAATAGAACATCAATCAGCAGCATGACTCAAAGTAGTGAACATATAACAGTTTTCCGGCAGTACACATTCTGTTTTAGAAATTTTACCTGAGGAATCATGAACCATCATCACCTAAAAGGTAGTTCAATGAGCTAATGGCCCAATGGAACTGAAACAGCTAATAGCTAAAATATTGCCAAAGAAAAAGATTGCTATAGGACTCGAGAAAACCCAAATAAACTCACCAACCATCTTTATCACAAACTATAACCGCTATCCTGGAGCTACTAACAACACAGAATGTTACCTTGCTCAAAAACAAAAACCAACACAGAATGGAACAACGAAATTGCATAAAGATGTTTCTAAGATAGTCAAGAAAGTCAGTCGAAATAAATAAAAACAACTGTGTACATATTGTTCAAATTTTAAGGGCATATGTGCTTATGATGGAAGAAAAGATCAAACAAGTGATGCAATTTAACCATGTCATAATTACCTGCACATCCTTTTCCCAAGCGCGACATGTTAGCTCTCCCTGTGTTAAAAGCTCTGCAAATTGTGCAGTGTCATTGGCATCATATATTGAACCAGGCCTGAGCCCATCACCAATAGATAGGGCTATGTCATACTGATTGCAAATGTCAAGGATATCATCCCAATGCTCATAGGCAAAGTTCTCCTTGTGATAAGCCAGACACCATTTCGCATGAATTGATCCACCACGTGAAACAATACCTGTCATTCTTTTTGCTGTTAGAGGGATGTAACGAAGAAGCACACCAGCATGGATGGTGAAATAATCCACACCCTGCTCAGCTTGCTCAACAAGAGTATCTCTAAATATCTCCCAGGTAAGGTTTTCTGCAACGCCATTCACTTTCTCTAATGCTTGGTAGATAGGAACAGTTCCAACAGGAACAGCAGAGTTGCGAAGAATCCACTCACGAGTCTCATGGATATGTTGACCAGTAGAGAGATCCATGACCGTGTCAGCACCCCACATTGTGGCCCACTGTAGCTTATGCACCTCTTCCTCGATAGAGCTCACCACAACAGAGTTTCCAATATTAGCATTCACCTTCACTAAGAAATTTCTACCAATAATCATTGGTTCCAACTCTAGGTGCTTCTTATTGGAAGGTATGATCGCTCTTCCACGTGCAACCTCAGACCTAACATATTCGGGTTCAAGATTTTCACGAGTAGCACAGAACAACATTTCTTCAGTAATAATTCCCTTTTTAGCATAATACATCTGCGTATGTCTTGGTCCACCTAGCTGTTCCCTAAGGGAAACCCAGTCACTCCGGATCTTTGGAAGACCTACAAATAATGAAAAAGTACAAGTGATTAGTTATCATAAGTTCCACAATTGTAGATTATACAATAAAAAATGTTATATCCAACAGATTATTAGCTTACTTATTTACAAAGAATGATATAAATGTGAGAGCAAAGAAAATTTAAAAAATTATAAAGTAGACTAACGAGAATCAAAAAAAGCAATCAGTAATACAAAAAATATAGCTTTTGAGGATTTATATAGGAAACTGGACACTGAAAAAAGAAGAAAAACACATATACAAGCTTGACAAGACAAGAGATAAAAAAATTAAGTACTTGATTTAAGTAAAATACATTAAAATTGAGAATAAAAAATACTTTTTAAGAAAGAAGAGATTCAACATAGACAAATTACTTTAAAAAAAATTTCAATTATGGTTGTGATGACATGACTGGTCTTATTGAATTTAGCATCAAAAAAGAAAATAAAAATTACTTTTACATTCAACATATTAATAAAGCTAAAGTTTGAGAGATTTTAAAGAAGAAAAAAGGTAGAAAAGCAATAAGACCAGATGATATTCTAATAGATGATTGAAAATGTATATGAGATGGAGTTTCTTCGCTCACTATATTATTTAATATAATTTTGAAGACTGAAAGGAAGCTTAATCAATGAAAAAAAAGTACATCAGCACTTGTCTACAAGAATGAAGACTATGTACAAGATTGTACTAACTATAAAGAAATTAAATTAATGAGCTATATTCTAAAACTTTAAGGGAGGGTGATCGAATATAAATTACGTCGTGATACTAGAGTATTACAACATCAATCTATGGTGAGAATACGGATCAACATTGAATTGAATGGCCATGATGACACTATGTGCTAAATCAAAAATTTAAATTTAAATTAATAAGAGCTAATGAAGATTTTCATATTAGCTTTATTTAGATCTAATTTAATTTGATTTGATTTAGAGCAGATTTGAGAGGTTTAAAGACTAGGCATATTTAGAACTGATTTTATAGAATTAGTTCCATATTTAATTTCATTTATTTGGTATTTTATTTCTTACATTTAGTATTATATTTTTGAATTTCCTTATAAGATCTTTCTATAAAAAAATGTCATCTTTCATTGTAATAAAAGCCTATTTTTTATTAATGAAATGGGTTCAAAGTTTTCTAAGTGCCAAGATTCGGGTTAAAAGGCCGATATTTCGATGAAGAAAATGACAGGGTTAGCCTTTCGTAAAATTCCCAAATTAGCCTAGTTATTCTATTATAAAAAAAATTCTATTCTTTAATCGTTCTCATCCATTCCCGATCATTGCTACCATCTTCACAGCACACAACCATGCCAATACCTCCATCAAGCCCAATCCGCATTAGAAATTGCCCAGTTGTGTTGTCCCTACAATCTCTTGCTCACACAAGGCATGAGTCAAGTAGCTCAAAAAACCACGTCGATCTCTTTCTCTCCCTCGTTGAGCTCGCCAGATCGCAGAACCACGATGTGCGAGCCCTAGCAGCGCCGCATCTCTGTACAAGCCGCCTACTTAGCCAGTCATTCTACCTCGCCCGCCTGCGAGCGCCCAACCCATGCCCACCGGCAAGCGCCCAACCCATGCCCACCGGCAAGCGCCCAGCCTGCGTGCACTGTTAGCACTCAGTCGCGAGCTCGCGTCTGCGACCTCTAGCCGTGTGTGCCAATCCCATTGCGTGCGCCCAACCGCCCACAGCACGCCTCCTGCCCCCGTTGCCGACATTTGTTAAGGTTATTTCGTAGTCTGCCGGCTTCTAATTGTTGATTTGAATCATCATTATAATTTCTCATCAAGCTTAATTATTTACTATTATCTAATTTCAATAAATTATTTGCTCTACTTGATTATCTGATTAGCTCTAACTGTGTGACCATACATTTACTCAAGCAAAAATTACTGTTGAATTTTATTTGTAAGGCATCTGACCATAATTTCTGAACATCAGATCTAATCTGTTGAATTAAAATTGACACCCTAATCTAATTTGATAAATTCTTATTTATCAAACGATCCAGTTTAATTTTAATCTTAAAATTTTTTATTTTATAAGATTTATAAATATTATTTATTATTTAGTTTATTCAAAAAATATTCTTGTGCTTAATTAAAATAATTTGCTAGTTAATTCTGCTAATAAAAAAAAATCGCATTTATTTTCTGTCCCGTATCAATTTGATTTTATACTAGATTGACCTACCATAAAAGATATTCATTTGTTAATAGGTTTGACGGAGATGTTTAGAGAAAAAAGGAAATCTGTATTTAGCTTTTATTGATTTAAAAAAAAATTATAATAAACTTCCCAAAAGAAGTACTCTGAAAATTTTTATAAAAGAAAAAGAATTTGCACTACTTATATTCAAGTTATTAAAAAAACTGTTACTTATATTTAAACATAAAAGGATATAACTAAAGATTTTTCTATTATAATTTGATTACACCAAGGCTTAGCTTTAAGTCCGTATCTTTTTACATTGATTATAAAAATCCTAACTAGAAATATTTAAAATGAAATACTTTGGTGTATACTTTTCATAGATAATATTTTTCATGTGGATAAGACTAAAGAGAGAGCTAAGGTAAAACTCGAGTTATAGATGAATACTTTAAAGTCTAAAAATTTTCGTTTTAGTAGATAAAAAATTAAATATATAGAGTGCACATTTAGTCAAGATAGGAGCACTTGCATTGGCGATATAATAATTAGTAATTAAATCATCAGAAAGAGTGAGTGTTATAAATACTTTAAATCATTCATACAAACTAACAGTGAAATAAATAGTGATGTCATTAGTAAGATCCAAGCAATATAGCGGAGAATACATCGAATGTATTATGTGGTAGAAAATTTTTACTTAAACTTAAAAGTAAGTTTTATAGGACAATTATATTTTATAAAACCAACAATATTATATAGTGTTGAATGCCGCTTTACAAAGTAGAAACATACAAATATAAACTAAGCGTTGTAGAAATGAGAATGCTTATATGAATGAATGAAAATACAGGGAAGAATATGATGAAAAAGAGTATATCTGTGAAAAAGTTGAAGTGGTCTTAACTAAGAATAAGCTTAAAGAGAGTCAGCTTAGATAATTTGGACATAAAAACCATAGGCCAATGAAAGCTCCAATAAGAAAAGTTAAATTAATGGATCTTACCCATGTAAAAAAAAAATGAAAAAGGCCACAAAAGACATGACAAGACGCTGTAAGGAATGATCTTACATGTTTAAAGTTAAATAAAAATTTGTTATTTAATAGGGTGCAATTAAAACAAAGGATTTATATAGCCGACTCTGCTTAGTGAGATGAAAGCTTAGTTATTGTTGTTGTTGGGACAAGGTCATTGGGTAATCTTATTTGGGTAGTTTTACATTTTGATCTTCGCTAGACTGAGATCGTTTGTTATATGGTGTCTCCACCAGCCTTTGCAAAAGAGTTCTAAATCTTGTAATGTTTTCTTTATCGACCTTTACAAAGGAAAGCAGGTTTCTCCATCCGCTTTTGAGAATGAGATTGGGCAATTTAAACTTGGGGTATAGAGGACCTAAGGGTGGCATAGGCGTTAGTATTGAAACACCTAAAACTTGATTGTGTACTCTACTAACTACACATAGGTTTTCTTGTTTGAATTTCACAATTCATTTTCTTTGTTTTCAATAGACAATTTACCATTGTACACATAATTCACCCTAGTCTTCAGTGTAGCCTAGTATTTTGAAAAAATCAATAGCATATACCTCAAACAACTGTCAAATCCTAAGCGGCTACATAGAGCAAAATGAAATGGAACTTCAGAATCAAATTAGAGTTACCTTTGGGCTATCTTTGCAGACATTAGGGCACTAAAGCATTGAATGTAAGTTGATCAATAACCACCCATACAAATGGATGCATTTTTATCAAAATAAGGCAATGTTCTCAGTTATAATTTCCATGAAATATTCAGGAGCTGAGACATATCTGTTCACAACATGGCTCAGAATCTCCAAGTGCATGTATGATGGCAACATTAGTCTTTAAAGTAAATCTAGCACCATTAATGCCACATAAGAAGAAAAGCATACTTACCCATAGAAGGGTTCACATTTTCCGGACCACTAGTATCATAGGTATCAAAATGTCCTTCCTTCCCTGAAAGATGAACTCGTCGAAATGGTACATTAAAGGCATGGCCAGTCTGCTCATGGACAATTTTCCTATAAAATACCAACATATCCAATGTGTATCTCAATCAACTTTGCTTTGCAATAGAAACATATATAGTAAAATCAGCACATTTAATAACAATAAGAGAACTTTAATGGACAAGACACAATTTTCCCCCATAACAATTCTCTTATTTTGCAGCAGAGGAGTAATATGGCAAGGATCTCTGGGTTCCAAATTCCAATGTGCACAAGGAAATCAGAGTTGGATCCTAAAAACTGCCAAAAGATTAAGTTGATTCAAAACATACCTATACTCCTTGGTACTCCTTGGAAAGCATTCACCAAAAGAAGGGAGCGGAAGAAAATCAGGAGCAGCAGGGTTAACTGTGTGTATCCTTCGCGTCTGTTTTGTTGGCTCAGTGGAAGGGTCAACCGTAAGTGTAGCTCTGGTCCTGTAGCTCCAGAAATTGTAGCATGCCTTAACATCCAAAAGCTTCAAGCCTGGGCCTCTTGCTTCACATCCACGCACAAAACTGGCATTTGATAATTTGATTGCAGCAGAGTTGTTTTTCACATTTAAAGCAGAGCCAAGAGTGGGTGCTCCATGAACCAATGCCATCCCTTGAAACTAAACCAAACTAAACCAAACTAATCAGTAGTGATCGTGCGAGCACTATAGAGTTAGGTACAAAATGTCTAATAAAGCAGGCAGAAACAATGAAGTGTAATTGAATATCTTGCCAGCTGACTAACGTTTTAGAACATAGAACAAACGTTCCAGTTTATCACATGTATATACGAGTAAGCAGGATGTGAAATAATCTTGAACTCCCTCCATTCCTGCCTTAAGTAAAACATAGAAAATTTAATATTCACCAAAGTTCCAACATCAGCATGTAAAAAAAAATCATCCCAAAATGCTTGTTTCTGAAGCAGGACATGAATAAGCACGTGTCAATCAAGAATCTTAAAAAGATGAAACTATCCTGGAGAGTTTTCAGATGACAAGATCAGACAACACAAATCTAGACCTGCTTATTGGACCGGTTCTACCCGGAAAAGGCCCAGTAAGAACGGGTTTGGCCAAGAACCGGTTGAACCGGACCAGTACTAACAGGTTCCGGGGTGTAGAACCGGACCGAACTGGTTTAGCGCCACCAGAACAGGTTAATCGGTTCGGAACCGGACCGGTTTCGTTGAACCGGAACCTATCCGGTTCGTTTTTTGAAAGAAAAAAAAATTAATGGGGGGCAGCGCCCAAGGTTCTGGTTCCCTACATTGATATTACAACGACTAAGCCTTAATCCCACTAGGTGGGGTCAACTACATAAATCCTTTGTTTCCATTGCGCTCTATCAATTACCAAGTTCTCATCTAAGTCTAAATAACTAAGATCACTTTTTACATTTTCTTGTCATATCTTCTATGATCTCCCTCTTCCTCTTTGTACATAGGCAAGATTCAATAACTCAATTTTTCTAACTGGAGCTTCAATCAGCCTACGATTTATATGTCCAAACCATTTAAGCCGACTTTCTATAAATTTATCCTCAATTGATGCAACACCAACTTTCTTTCGAATATACTCATTTCTCATTTTATTCTTTCGTGTATATTCACACATTCACCTTAGCATTTTCACTTCTGCAGCATTTACTTTATTTATATATTTCTTCTTTGTAGGCCAATATTCAGCACCATATATTATTGCTGGTCTTACTACAGTTTTATGAAATTTACCCTTAAGTCTAAATGAGATTTTTCTATTGCACAACACACCCAACCTACATTGATTTAAAAAGAAATTATAAATAAAACAATCATTTGACCATTGTTGGCTGCCAGTAGCGATCAAATGACCATTTTAAGGTCATTTTAGACCTTTTAACGTATACTGAACTCTCTATAAATAGTAGAACTTATGTGATGTATTATTCATACAATTTTCATCAATTTTTCATCAAAAAGAGAAATACTCCAGAAGAATTGTATATAATTACGATGAATAATTTTTTTTGTAATGCGAAATGTTTGTACAAACTACAATTAATTTATTATAAAATTTTTCAGTAATATTAATAACATTTTTTAGAAATCTTTTTCTTTTCTATATTAATTTTTTTAGAAATATTAAAAAAATTTATAAAATACATAGAAATATATATTTTAATTAATTTACCCGAATGACCTGACCCGACCCAAATATATGGATCCGAACCGGACTCGGACCTGATCCAAGTTAGGCCAACCGGTTCCAGACCGGACCGATACCAGGTCTAACCGGACCTGAAACCGATTGGACCGGACCAGAACCAATCCGGTTAGCAGGCCTACACAAATCTCATATAGTAGTTAACAGCATGACTAAACAGGTGGAAATGCAAGAAGAGGAAAAACAAGAAGTTGAGCCTTCAAGGCTTGTTAGATTAATCTATAGTTCGTCCTGTAGATAGGTTTATCAAGGCACAGATGATCTGCATGTTAATTCAATATTGTCTTTGAGCTGGACAAACTTAGGTAAAACCTCAAACCACAGAGGTGACCTGTTTTGCAGGTTAACAAATCCAGTCATTGGGGCTACTAAGACTATGGTTTGTTTGTTGTTCAACCCAATTGAGGGCCTTGTTGAATAATATGAGGTCCTGCATCAACTCGGCTTCTAAGGCTTATTGTACTGATGGTGTCGTGTCTACCAACTCGTGTGAGCTTGTTGGAAGTGCAGGTGTTCATACAGTAACGAATTTCATATCCCAACTTAATGGAGGGTAGATCCTTTTATATACAGGAACAGACTCCATATCCTACGTTGCTAGCAGACATAAGCTTTGCATAGGAACGAATTTCATAACCCCGCTTAATGATCAACTAATTAAAGGTTAGTTACGTCTTCCAGTGTCTATCTGGCCCAGCCTTTTGAGTCTTATTGAACTAGCTAGGCATTGGCATTGAAGTGGAATGGATTCCTGAGCCTGGCTAGGTGATTGACTGATTGTTTAGGTGACATCACCCTGCCAAGTTGAAAATGGATCATCTCATGTAAGCATGGTGCCTTGGTAGTCCTCTCAGCTATTTCAAGATCTTGAGAGGAGACATCACCTTGCCATTGAGAATGATGTCCTTTTTGATAAATTGTGGCTGTGAAGCTTTAGCTATTGTACCGCCTTAGTAGAGAGCATGCTTCATATGGAACTCCATACGATAAGGATAGACTCGTTAAATGAAAATTCTATCTCTGGGAGTGATGAGTCTATTCTTATCTTTCCTTTCAAAAAAAGACAAGGGTAGACTCATCAATCCCACAAGACAGATTTTTCATTTGACTAGAAAATACAGGCTCAATGTCACCGATGAGACATAAATCTTGAGATTGTGTAAAGCATTCAAGAGACTCTTTTCATAATTGCTTTCGAGTTGTGATTTGGATTGGAGCTCTTCAATTGCTCACATCCAGCACACATACACAGGCTATAACACTATAATTACGAGATTTTGTACTGTCCTTGCTTGTAGTAGTTAACATATTGCAAGCATGGGCTTCCTCTAATGCTAACTTTCCTACTATAGTTTGTTATCTTTAACGGAAATCACATACATGAACTCTCCTAAGCAATTTGGTGGCCACGTAAAGGACTTTTTTTTTCATACCTTTCCTTTAAGAGCCTCAGTACCAGAGAAACCAGGTTGCTGTGGCAACAATAGCACAAGTCTTAATGGCGCTTTTTGGAAAGGTCTTAATGGCTCTTTTGGAATGAGCTAGATGGCTTAAGCCTATCTTTTGATTACCATCTATATTTGGCTTTGCCAAGGCATGACGGAATTAATATTTAGCTTTTTCAGTATTTTATTTGTTTCTTTGGAAATGACTATGAACCAGTACTCATCTAGTTCAACAACTTCCTTCTGTTTTGATGACAGTATTCACAAAATCAACAGTCCTTGAGGATGAAGAAATCTAAAATATGTGATTGATGAAACAGTAGTAAATTCATTAATTAGGGTCATTGATACAAGACATAAATGATCAAATGCTTTAATACCAAAACATATTTGTGATAAAGATAGATGATATGCTTTGACACCAAAACTAATGCGAGATGACACAATGATAATATGCAAACTTGAGGTCAACAGTATTAAATGATAAAATATCTAAATTAGGCAATAATCTTCTAAAATTAATTATGAAACAACTCGAGTAATATCAAAACCGACAAATTAAGCAAATTTAAAATTCAGTTTAATTGGATTGACAAAATATAAGAATTTATCAAGTTAGATTAAGGTGTCAATTTAAATTTGATACATCAAATAAAAGATTTTCAAAAGGTATATTGGGTAGCTTTTAAAATTAACTTCCAGTAGCAATTCACTTAATATGGGCTCCCTCAACAACCACCACCACCAAGAATTTATCCCATTAGGTAAGATCAGATACATAAATCCCTTATTTTCATTGCACTCTATCAAATTTGGCTTTTCATTTAGCTCAAATATATAGGATTGTTATTTATAATTTTGTCATATTTTTTTTGGTCTTCCTGTTTCTTTTTTTATATAGACAAGATCCTATAACTCAACTCCCCTTATTGAAACTCATATTGGCCTATGATTTATATATCCAATTTATCTAAGTTAATTTTCTCTGAGTGCTCCTCCAAGAGTTCTATCTTTTTTAGTTATCTTGTAGCTAAAGAGATGTCTAGACTTATCAAAGTTTATTTTGTCTCAAGGCTCTTTCATTTGTGTTGATCTATTGTATTACTTTGCCTTCTTACAAGCTTCGAATTTGAATGAAGTCTAGATTAAATTTTAAAAGTTATAATATCAGAATCTTTATAATATTATTTAAATTTATCATCAAATTATAGAATATTTTTTTAAATTTCATGAAATAACGTGACAATTATCATTACACGAATCACCCCCTTGGCCTAACAAAATAATATTTAAATTAGCTTGTTAAAGTAGAAATTAATTTGCAATAATTTTTAGACCTCAAAAGCCTCCTATAAAATTTATCTTTAAATTTGACTGAATTTTTTCTATCGCACAACACACCAAATACATTCCTACATTTTATTCATCTTGCTTAAATCTTGCTAATAGCATCACCATCTATTTCACCATCATTTTATATGATTGAACTAAGATACTTAAATCGCTCACTCTTCCTGAAATTTGATCGCTAAGTGTCATCTCCTTAATACAAGTTTTTCTATCTTGACTAAATTGATACTCTATATATTTGATTTTAGAAAAACTAAAATGAAATCCTTTAGACTTTTAAGTTATTTCTGTATAACTCAAATTTACCTTAGTTTCATCTCTAATTTTATCAACAAGAATAATATTATTAGCAAAAAATATACATCAAAGCACATCTTCTTAAGTGTGACCAATTAAGACCTTCATAACCAAAGCAAAAATATATAAACTTAAAACTGAATATTGTTATAATTCAACTGTAATAGGAAACTCATTAGTTAAATCACCTTATATCCAAATATAAGCAACAGTCCCCTTATGCATGTTTTTAATAACTTGAATGTAAAAAAAACAAACACATTTCTTTTCTAAGACTCTCCAAAACACTTCTCTTGAAACTTTATTAAAAGATTTTTCTAAATCAATAAAAATCAAATGCAGATCTTCATTTTCTCCCTAAACTCTTCTATTAAATTTTTCAACAAATAAATAACTTTCATAGTAGATCTACCTGACATAAAATTGAAATGATTAAGTGATACCCTAATATCACGATGCAATTTATGCTTGAATTACCCTTTCTAAAGTGTTAAAGCATAGGTTATTAATTTAATTCTTTTATAGTTGACACAATTATGTACATCACTTTTGTTCTTGCAAATAGGTACAAATACTTTCTCCATAAAATGAGTACTCTTTCTTTATTCATTTGACATCATTTTAGTCTTCAAAATTATATTAAATTGCTTAATGAAATAAGAAACTCCTACATCTCCCGTGCATTTTCAAACATTTACTAAATATCATTCGGTCCCATTACTTTTCTATACTTCATTTTTTAAAAATTTCTCAAATCTAAACTTTACCAATATGTTGGATGTGAAAACAATTTCTATTTTCTTTTTGGATGTTAAAGTTCATTTAGATTAATTATATTATCACAACCGTCATTGAAAAGCTTTTGAAATAACCCATTCATTTATGTTAAAAATCTTTTTACTAGAAAAGACCTTTTTTGATCCCTATTGTTAATGCATTTAACTTGAGCCAATTCCTTAGTAAAAATAGCACTCCCTCAATCGAATAATTTAGATAAGTAATTTCAAATCACAATAAACCAATCAACAATAATCAACTTTAATCAGAAATTTATGCGATGAACTGAAAATTAAGGTCAATGAAATTGAGCATAATAGGTTCTTAGCAGAAGTTTTCACGTAAGGAAGGTTTGGTTGCTGTTTGCTAAAAAGCACAAGCCGACAAAGTTGGCCTTTCCTTGGGCCGAAATTTAAGAAATCGAGGAAGGCATCTTTACGAACACAACTGGTATTCCGTAATCACAAGAATTCTATTATGGAGATCATGAAATAAAGCCATTAGGTTGCTCTAACTGAGCTTTAGGATTTGGATTCCTTCAATAGGCCTTAACTGATTCGAACTGAGCTTTTGAATTTGGATTCCTTCAATAGGCCTTAACTAATTCGAAGCTAACTTCACAGTGGACACTGACTTCATGATAATTCTTGCAAGCTTCATAGAAAGCTCTGTTGAGGCAGTCTTCACAAAGGAATCTTATGGCAGGCACTGATGAAATGGGAAGTAGTGGATAGACTCGAAGAAGTGCAGGTGCTGCCACAAGCTGCTGAAGTATCCAACTTTGAGATGATGACGAAATCATTTGAATTGATTGATGTTAAAGGCGGTGAGCAGCCAAAAGATGGAGATGGGAGGTGGTGGCTAAGGCTTTTAGAGGGGTAGAAATCTCTCTTTTAATCTCTCTCAAAAAAAAAATAGATAATAAGATTTCAAGGATCTTTGTCTAAGTTTTTCAACCATTCCATTCCAAAATATCAAGTTCTTCCAAAATCTCTTGTGCTAACCCATTCCAGGTAAATTTCACTCACAATGTTTTAATTCAAATGTTCAGATACAATATTTATTTAAAGAAAATCCATTACTTAAATAAATAAATAAAATATTGAATATTTTAAAAATTAATTTGACCAATTCTATAACTAAAGTGATCACTCTCTATATTGTCAACATAAAGCTTAGTTTGCTCAGTAAGCTTCACTTTAGCAAGAGCAACTTTGATAATGTTCAAAATAACTGTCCATAAAAATCTATCAATCCACATAAGCAGTAAGATATAACCTACCATTGCTTCTAGATAATTAATCCTACCAGTCAGGCTTTTAAGTTCATCAAACAAATTATCAAGCTTATATAAAAGAGTGATAAAAATAGCTCTCAACTCAACACACATTCTAAATATTAAGTGTAAGTTGAGAACTAAAGAGGTAAACTCATATCACACTTAATAGTAATATATAATGCAAATATAAATATGTAACAAAATGAACTCAAATAAATCTTTATGAAACATTAAAATAAAATATCCTAATCTAATAGTGTTTTTTTTTTTTAAGCCGGCCTAGGCCTAAATTACTCAAAAGTAAAGCAGTACATCAAGTACAAAGTTGACGATCCTAGCTTGTAATCGCATGACGATCGTGTGGAAAGGGCATTCCCCCTTCCCAACTGGATATCGTTGTCACAAGAAATAGAAGTAATATAGTCAGCTGCCTTATTTGCATGTAAAATCCTATAACTTCTAAATAAAGGCAAAACATGCGTGAGAGGGGCAAAGGTGCCATCCATAGCCCGTATGTTGGTTGCTTGGAGAAGGGTCACGATGACAGAGGAGGACTCCCCTTCAATCCACAGTCCCCCTCTAATCTAATAGTGTTTGATACCAATTTAATGCAAGACAAAGTGATGAGGAAGAATAATTCTCAACCTTTTAGAAGGTCAGGAAAAGCAATCACTCATTAAACAAATAGTTGCCATATGCTGAGAACATGGAACCTATCATAGAAAACTTCAACCAAAGCCACAATTAGTTCCACAAGAAAGACGGATATCTGTTCTACATTCTAAGGCATCGTGAAGCCATTCACGAAATCAATAACAAACTGGCCTCTCAAGTCTTTAAAGGACGATGGACAAACAAGAAAAGCCACTAAAGTATGCAAACACAATAAATAGACTTGCAATTCATTATTCGCATTCATTTATATGAACACACTGGAGAACAGTACAACCCTCTGCTGCTCGCCGTGGTCGTGCTTCCTCGTCGCTGGAAAGGGACTGGAGTGATGAAGAGAAAAAGGAGGAAGAGAAGCTCACCTCTCTCTGCTATCTGATCGTTTCCGCGGCGCGGGAAGGAGACCAACCGCCCTTTGCCCTAACGCATCGCATGGAAAAATACTTGGGTTGGGAGAGCTAGCCTTGTCACCATTTTATACACTAATTAAACTGCGACAACCGGCAGCGGACGGTCCACTATAACTGGGTTTAAAAATTGATGTACTTATTATAGATATAAAAATATTTATTATAAATATAAATGTATTTATTATAAATATAAAAATACTTGTTATAAACATAAAGGTGTTTAATTATATATATTTATGTTTATAACAAGCATATTTATGATTATAATAAGCACATTTAGACATAAAAGTGTTTATTATAAACATAAAAGTGCTTATTGTAAATATAAATGTATTTATTATAAATATAAATGTGCTTGTTATAAGCATAAAAGTACTTGTTATAGGCTATTATAGGCATAAAGGTGCTTATTATAAATTGTATAAACATAAATGTGCTTTTTATATGCATAAATATGCTTGTTATATGCATAAATGTGCTTATTATAATCATAAATGTGCTTGTTATAAGCATAAATATATATAACTAAGCACCTTTATGCCTATAACAAGTACATTTATGTCTATAACAAGCACTTTTACACTTATAACAAGCACATCGATCTCCAAACCCAACTGCAGTGGGCTGCCCGCTGCTAGCTGTCGCCATTTAATTGGTGTATGAAATGGTGATGTGGCGAGCTCTCTGAACTTAAGTATTTTTCTATCGCACTGGTAATGAAATGATGAATGTGATGTGGAAATTGCTATTAAAGAATTCTATCTCGGATTTTATCTCTCTTAATTGTTGTGAAAATTAGGTCATTCACAGCTATGATTGACAGTAGATAAGATTTGATAGTAGATGATTCTATCTAAAAAAATAAAAAAAGATTGATAATAGAAAAGATTGATGTAGATAAGATTGATGTGGAAATTAGTTCTTTGGGACTCTACTATCAATCTTTTCTATTTAATTGTTGCCTTTCTCAAGATGAATTTCATTTAGGGGGCATTTGGTTCAGTGTTATCTCAATGTTAATGTCATTTAGATGTCATGTTATCTAAATGTCATTGTTATTCGTCAATGGACATTTGTTTGGTTCAATGTTATGATATTAGAAAATATCAATGCTATCCAAATTATTTTTGTTTAGTTGGAAGTCATTGACATTTATAATAATAAATTGACGGTGTTATCTTGAGATGTCGCTCGATTTGGGGTGACATCTAGATGTCAGCATGTAATGACATTTTTGTAATTAATTATAATGTTATTTAAAGATGTCATTAAACCAAACAATTACTTTTTAAAGATAACATAACATAACATTGAGATAACACTGAACCAAACGCCCCCTTAATTGAACTTATAACAAATTTTTCTATATTGTGAATTAAATTTCAGCCAGCTTTGAAGGTCTAATTTGAATAATTTGGGTTGATTCAGCTTAACGACATCATCTTAACTATTGGGTGACCAAATAGATTCTAATTTTAGAAATTTTTAAGGCTTGCAGATCTTATTCAGACAGTACTAAACTCGGCCTTTTGGCACCCATATCATCTTAATTATACTAAAAATTAAAATATTTCATTTATTATAAAAAATAATAATATTAATTTATTTTTTATTTTATTTTATATAATTTTTAATTAAAAAAATACTTTATTTCACACCCTATATTATTTTGAATGCATTAATTAATTTTATTATACATCTTAAATAATTTAATATAATTAATTTTATTTATCATGTATATATATATATATCTTAAAATAATATTATAATTTTTATCACAAGATCAAATTGATCTTTTTGTCAAGCAAATCCTAAATTTTAAGGGGTATTTGGTTTAATATTATCTTAATATTATAACATATTATATAAAAAAATTATTTGATTTAATGACCTATGTAAATAATATTTTAAAATTTTATAAAATTATCATATAAAAGATAATATCTAGATATCATAACATTTAAATTGCATAACTTAAAGATCAAGATAACATTAAATCAAACGTTCCTTAGTTGCATTTGACTTTATTTGGTAGATCACTTAAACAACCAAATTTTTATGATTTAAATTTCTCAAATTAATTTATTCTTTGTTGATTTTGTGCCAATTCGAGAACCGAATTCACCGAAACTTTGTGGCAATGTTCTGTATAATTTTTAACTAACATTAGATAATTTGTGACTTTTTTGAAAATTTAATATTTTCCAAATTAATGATTTTAAATAACTCAATCAATTGCCATTTTAAGATCAAATTGCGCATTAGATTAACCCAAAAAAAATTCGGTAATCATGCATCAATATTTCTCCAATATTATTTTTGTTTCCTTTGTGATTTCTTAGAAATTTCATGATTTTAGCTTAGTTAAAAGACTTGAATAATTCATTCAATCTTATTTCATCGAGTTGAACTTTAATTGAATCTCTTCAATTATTTGCTATCATATTTCAAAATAAAAGATCAATAAATTAGTGCTCCAGAGTTTAACCACTAATCACACTAGAGATTTCTTAGTGGGCACAAATTATCATATTATGATCAATTATTTTTATCAGTTGATTATTGTCATCCGTGCAATCACATCTAAATGCTCATTTTTATTAAAGATTTGTATTACTCTTTATGTTCTACTGAGCTTTTAAATATTTGAGGTAATCATTTTGTATGTTGTGCATCTTATTCTAACTACACCTTTTAAAATAATATGATATATAATATATTAATTCACGTTCTAAATTATTATGGTTAATACTATTGTAAAGTCTATTTTTCTAGTACTCGAGTCATAATTTGTCTGTCTTGTAGCTATTATGCTGTTATTTTGGTTTATAGTTGACCTAAAGGTATCTTCTTTAAAAATTACAAGTATTTTACTACTTACCTATCATGTTGCTACTATTTAATATGATCTACATTTCATAGAGATTGCTCGACGATTGTAAAGTTAAAAAAACACTTAAGATTCTTATCAAGCTTATGATATAAACTTTTAGTTATGTGTATTTTAAATTTTATTTTTTTGCTTTAGATATTTTATTCCTAATATATGTACATGTTTTGAACGAAATTTGATTGAGAAGAGACTAGTAATCTCTCCTTATGTCATCTGATATACTGAACCTAACTATTCCTAATGCATATGCAGTTCAATTATTAGGTCCTATTAGGACCTCTTCTAACACCCATAATCAGCTCTCTTCTAATAACTCTTTTCTAACGGCTTCTATGAAGCAATTCAACTATAACGACTTGATAACTCTATAGGGAGTAACTTTTTCTCTAACACCATTAATCGAATAGCTCTTCTCTAACTTTGTTTAGTTCGAGAAATAAGAGAAAAAATTAATTTATTTTTATATTTAATATCAAAAAATTTTATTTTAATATTAAAAAATGCATAAAGCATAAAATAAAGTTGATTCTAAGTTTATATTTGTGTTAGATGTGCAATAAAATTAATTTTTACAGTTGAAATTTGTTTTGGGCCAAAAAAATGCCTCGAACTAAACTAGGCCTAACATCTATTCTAACTTCATTGAGCTGATGACTTTACAGGGTGTAACCTCTTTTCTAACACCCCTAGTCAAACAGTTCTCCTCTAATAGCACTTCAAGGGATATCAATGAACCGTACCCTCCATATCACTATGTCAATTCAACATCCAAGAGAGCATAAAGGGTTACTATATGATAGTCCTTTGCTCACCGGACTGTACTCTCCATACTACTATGTCAACTCAATATCCATAGAGGGTATGGAGGGTTATTATATGATAGTACTTTGCTCACCAGACTGTACTCTTCGTACTACTATATCAACTCAACATCTAAGAGGACATAGAAGGCCACTACATGATAATCTTTTGCTCACCAAACTGTACTCTTATACTACTATGTTAACTCAGCATCTAAAAAGACATTGAGAGCTACTACATATAGTTATTTGCAGTAATAGGTGCTATATCTCTAATGAAATAGACATAATAGATTGTACTTATTATACCATCTCTCTCTAAACTACAAATGGGATAGAAGATAAATCAGGGAGAAGCACTCCCTCTCTTTCTCTTTTACTTATTTTTTTATTTGATCTTCATTTAGAGACCCCCAAGCTTTACATAAAGTCAAATTCGATAAGTAGATTTAACCACTAAGACGACATTATTTTTCCCCTGAATACTCAAATTTTTATGTAAGAATTATTATCTTATTTCATTTAATTTTGAGCTATTTTTTGCATCAACAGATTCTATACAAAATGCTTTTTTTAAAATTAATTCTGTAACATTATTTATCCATAAATATTTTACAAATAAATAAAACAAGCCTATACTTTCCAAAATTATTATTGCATATGTTGAACATGCATGCTATTGGAAACTTATGTTTAGACTTTAATAAGGCATGTAGTTCACATTGTGTGTAAAGAACTGTCATTTAGTAAATACATTTAAAAAATATTTTATATATATATATATCACACAATAAATAAATAAATAAAAAGTATGAATTCAACAGTACACTTAAAGCTTAATTGATTGAAAGATAAATTTGAATAAAGAAAGAAAAAATATTTTATTTTATAAAATTAATGAAAAAAAAAATATTTTAATATTAAGAGGCATATAAAATCTGAAATAAAATTAATTTTAAGATTAAAATTTATGTTGGATGTAAAATAAAGTTAATTTTTGAAGTTGAAATTTATGATGAATGTAAAATAAAATTATTAAAATTTATAAAAAATTTAAAATGTTATTATTATATTTTTTTAATCAATTTTGATCATTTGCCAAACAAAGCCTTTAGCATACTTGATAATATCTCTACTTTCTTGTTCCAAAAAATATAATAATAATTTCTCTACTTACTTTACGGAAGAGTTTGCGGTTACATCCAAAAAAACCACATAGGATACATCTCAATGCTAGATGGCAATTTCTTTTCCAGGTATATCGAGAATTCTAAGCAAAAAAGAAATGCAAAGTCCAAGGCACATGTTTGAGGTTTTCACTTCACGGACTTTCTGTCTTCACAAAAAAATGTTCAATATTAAACTGGCAGGTTTGCTTGCTTGAATTTTTTTGCTTCTTCGAACTCAGTGGCTTGGCTGAACCCTCCTGGAACCGAATCAAGAATGGTAGTAATTCAGGAACAGTGAAATCACTAAATAAACAGAGACGGATAATAAGATTATTGACGCACCATGTATTTCTCCCTTGATCGAAGCACTTTGATTCTTCCACCTCTCCCATCAGCGCCAACAGCGATCAAATCCCCACTATTAGATGATTTTGAATGAACCTGTTTGCACCACCTCCCTGTGCCGCTGGTCACCCCATCGGCTCCGACATGTCTACCCAAGATAGACGTACTGCCTGGGAATGCATCAACATAGAGAACCAGATTAGTTATAGAAATCTAATGCATATCAAGATAGAGCTCCTCAGGCTCTGGCCCATATATGGGTTTTTTCTGAGCGCTCAAGTTACTAGTTAATCTCCAAAGTTCAAAACAACCCAGCTTTTGATTGGTTAAATTTTGAACTAGTCCTTCAGAAATGAGCAAGCTTGACTTATCTTTGCGATGGCCACGAAAAGAAGGATGTTTGGAAATTACAAGGAATAAGTAAATATAGCCCCTACATTGCTATTGTCAGGCTGACAAGAATCTCGATTTTTCGATATTACAAAATGATATTGTGGATAGAAATACAGTACGCACCAAAAACAAATCCCCCAACAAAATGAATGCATTAAAAAATCGGATTTAAGATCTGTGGACTGTATGACAAAGACAAGTCAACCCAAACGAAGCTTGAAAACATAAAATAAACAAGTACTTTCTATGAAAGTCCTTATACAGCATTTCTTAATGTCATATTTGACAGATGAGCATGTTTACGCATAAATAGATCAAAATTGAGCACTAAATCACCACCAATAATATTTACCCTTTCTGAAATATTACTATCAATTGATTGAGGTAAAGGAGAAGCATGATCAGCATCCAACAAAAGGCTGAGATAGAAAAAACATCAAAGTTGTTGGCGTTTAATAAAATGCAAAAAAGAGTTAACTATTATAGAGGATGCAGCAGCTTATAGATACTATTTTGTTTTTTCGTTGTCAGAACTCTAGCCTGCATGAAACTCAATGCATTCCCAAGTGCATTAATCGGATGCACTCTTCCATCATTAACAGTCGAGTCTAAGTATGGGTCATTATCTTTTAAGTGCGAGTTCTTTTTTTACTTTTTATCGCGTGGGCCAAACCTACTATTCCAACATTTTTTTCTAACTAAAGGTATTGAGAAGTATCAGATACGTATAGCGTATCAAATACATATTGGTAGAGTATCAGAAAGTATGTATATCTAATACGGATAAGATACAAATACATTAGGCTTCATAAAATATTGGTACTTCATAGGTGAGAACTAAACAACATTTCCTTAAGGTAAACTCTTGCAAATTATCTCAACTTTTACTTTTGTCTAGGTATCACCCTTTTTTCCCTCCAGAGATAGTCATTGAGTAAAAAAAGAAAAAACAAAAAAAAAACTAACTAAAAACTCCATTTGCGATTGGATTGTATTCCTTGGCAATAACCCAAATCAAAGGAAACTTTTATCCAGTTATGGACACATATAGCCCTTCACCATTTGCCATTACATTAACAGCTAACAGCTACTTCTACCCCTTAAAGTTCCACTCTTTTCGACCTCCCAGCTTGGCACCAGCAACTCCACATTCCGTCCAATGACAGCAACGACGACTTTTGGCCTAAGGTCTCCATACTAGGAACAAGATAATGCCAACATAAGCTTTTTCAAAGCAAATGGACCAATGCAATACTTTTGCCTAGATGAACATAGAAAGTACAAAAGATTTTTTTTAATTTAATATCTGACAAACTATTATAGTAAATCTGGAAATGACCAAAAAGAGATTAAGAACTCACCAAGGCAAGCAAGGGAGGCATATGCTTGAGGTTCCTTTTTAACTGTATCTAAATGCACTTCCATGTGTATATCATCCATAACAATCTTCTCGGTGGTGATCGTTCTCATTTTCTTAATGGGATTTTGCTCAATGATTATTTGAGCACCCTTACAATCATCCTTTGGCTGGCTTCCCTCTGGGTAAGAATTTTTATCTTTCAGGATAGAGGAAGATTCCATCTCTGAGTACGGTGTGGCATCTCTATAGACTTGTCCATCTTCACAAGCCACTTCATAAACACAGTGCTCATTTGAGTCGTGAATCAGTTTCAAAGTATCCAACCCAACCAAGTTGCCAGAGTAAATAGCTAGATCCAGTTTAGCATTGCTTCCTTCATAATCTTGCACAGATTTGTCTACCCAAAGTTCAGCACTGTTGATATCGCAAAGTAAATCAGGGCCATTGCTTGGGGAGGTCATCTGATTTGACATTTCTGTTGCTTCATGATGTCTCATTGCTTTATCAACAAAGGGAACAGTACTAATATGACATCCAACCTTTTGTTTTGTAGAACACAAACTTGAATGTTTAGATTTTGATTTATAGGAGGCCTTCAAGTCTCTAAGGACTTCATTTTCTTTTCCTTCAAGTTCCTTCTCCACTTCTAGCAATCTTTTCTGATAGATAGGATTAAAAAAATCATTTTCCCCATAAACCTAATATAAATGCATTTAAAAATATTGGAGAGGAGTGTGGTCACTTTTAGTTTCTTAATCTTCTCTTTAGCCCTGCCAAGCTTCTGAAGGGCTCGACTTTGTGATCTGCCAAGAATGTTACACTGGATCATCAGGTCTTTATAACTCCTACATCATGCAGTAGTAAGAGAATACATATCAGTGTATAACACAACAAAAAATTCTCAATGCAATTAAGTTGGTCAAATTATGGGGAAACTTTGAGGTTTTCCACAACGTACTTGTTGCGTAAGGTGAGTGACTTTTTCAAAACATCAACTGCATTCTCAGTGTTGTTACCATGACCAATGGAAGCAAGCTTCATGACATCCTCCTCCTCTAAATTTATGTCAGTTGCTCTGAGCACAAGAAAAGAACCACAACAAAGATTGATACAACAACAACAACCAAGCCTTAATCTCACTAGGTGGGGTCGGCTACATGAATCCTTTGTTGTGGTAAAACAAAGATTGATATCGACCAAAAATAAATAAGCACCATGTCTAACACATATGCTGCCCTAATGGCAGTCACACTTACAATTTGAGTGCAGCAAGTTCCTTTGCCAATCCCAAGCACCTCTCCTCCAATTTGGAACACTCAATGTTTTTTCTTGAGAGTTCCTATTGAAAGACATTAATGTAACAAAAAAATATTATGCTTAATATATATATATAAAGGAAAATATTACACGGGAGATGTGGCATTCACCTCAATTTTCAAAAGAAGAAAGTGCTGACTGCACACCATTTCCTTCTTAATTTCTTCCTTCATCATCTCCTCTTTATTTGCCAACTGTTTCCAGGTAGAGAGCTGAAGAAATAAATTATTACATTAAGCCAAGGAAACAAAGCAAAATAAGAATATAATAAGCCAGTATAGTGCATGTCTATTTTCACAAGCAAACTGTTTGTTTCATCAGGTTATAAAGTGGAAAGAGAAATCATGCTAAATTTCATCTAACATAAAGGGTAAATTGCATTTGACCCCTAAAGTCGGAAGGGCATTGCAAATTGGTCCCAATTGTTTAAAAACTTCAATTTAGGTCTTTTAGGATGTAATAGTGCAATTGTTTTGGTCTCTTTTCCAAAATCTCACCATTTTCACTGGCTTTTTGGAAAAGCAAAAACATAAAATTTGATTTTTTTGACTAATCTAAGTTATTTATATATTTTAAAGGACCATTATACCCCTCTATTCACATCATTCTTTAAAAATTTAAAAAATTTAAAATTTAATTTCTCTCATCTTTTGCTTTTTTTGCACTAAAAAATATAAATATTATTATTTCTAAATTATATTTGAAAAAGTCATAAAGTTAAAAAACAAAATAATCTTATGGCATATAAGTAAAAAATTAATAATTATGTTTTAATTAAAACAAAAATTATAGAGTTTTTGCAACCTTAGAGACCTAAATCGAGGTTTTTAAAAAATTAGAACTGATTTGCAACTCCCATCTGACCTCAGGGCTAAGATGCAATTTACCCTAACAAAAATTACAATACATTAAAATATGATTTACTAAAAATTCCACTTAATGACAAAACAAAGAGCGCATCCTTTTGCTCTTCTGGATACAAGAGTAATAAATGGAAAAAAAGGCATTCTTTCCTTTAAACAATTTTTTTAGAGGAATACTAAGCAAATAAACTACATATTCTCAAATCTTTTATTTTTTTTACAACAACAAAACCCTAATACCAATTACTTGGGCTTAGCTACATGGATTTCTCTCTTTGATTAGAAGATCAAAGAGAAATGCTTCATAAAATAGGACTTCCACGAGATACTCTAAGCCCAACCTCTACATTTGACCATGAACTCTGCAAGAACCTTCCTTGAGCATTGCAAAGGTTATGACTTCAAGGTATGAAAGAACTAAAAGACTTAACACTAGACAACAACTTAAAAAAAAGCCTTAACGATGACATCGTCTCGACTAGATAGAGAATAAGTCCTCATCCATGACACCTTGTAGAGTCAAGAGAGAATTCTCATATACCCTTTCCCTATATACAATAAAGGGAAGTTAATCTCTAAACTTACGTCCTTAAATATAATATTTTCTTGGCTTATAACAAACACGCTGACAATTAATCTGGTTGAAGAAGCCCAAGGTCTTCAAGGTTTAGGGCTCGTCTTTTGTCGTATTCTCAAAAGTATAAGGTATCATTGTTAGGATCCCTAGAAAGGTTCCTTAAAGATAGTCTTCTCGAGTCCTTGAGGAAGTTTCTTAAGGATTGTTACAGAACATTTTATAAAAAAGGGATTTCAATTAGACAAAGTTTCTCTTTAGAAACACAAATCTTGCTTGTGTTCATTTACAAGTTCTAAGGTATTTTTAGGAAGAAACATATTACAAGGGCAGCTGCTACAGTTATCTTTATGCAATAGGTTTTATGCTTTTTCACTTTATACTCATTCCCTACGCACTATAAAGGAAAGAAAATCTATGTGCCTTCTCCTTCAATTAGTACGATGTGGCGATGTGTGTTGTATTTCAATTAGGTTGAAAGAGCCTAACATTTATTTAGGGATTTGTCAGGTTGTTGCATATTGGGCCTTTGAGTGTGGTGTTGGTTGGAGATTGTTCCTCAAGTAACCTCTAGGACATCCAAATATTTTGGGAATCCCAAACAAGTCGTCAATAGGATAATTTCACGAACAACTTCATTTGGAAAATCTCCGAACAACTCCTCATTTGGGAATTCTACTCCAGCTTCCTTGTTTTCTACCAACTCGAACTCATCATCATGGGAGATTTTTGAATTTTCCTCCCACGTTGTGGTCAAGTCGTCCACTCTTGGGCTATTTGGTCAAGCCACCCCCTTTGGTCTGTTCAGCTTTGTGTAAGGAAAAAGCATTTAAAAATTCTTCTTCGTCACGTGGGTCAAGCTCACTCAAAGCTAAGAAACTTCTTTTTTTTTTTAAGTACCCTGGATTGGACCCTGATTAGAGATAAATTATGGATGAATATAAGGAGTAAGCTTTAAGGGAAAACACTATCCAAAATTTTTTTTTCCTTCTCATTGCTTCCATCTTCTCTATCCAAACAACCCAAAAGAAAAGATAATAAAATAATCAAAGTCTACAAAACCAACCGAAACCGATAAAATGGAACAAAAAAATGGGTTTGGTGGGTAATTTATGCATGTTTTAGGTAGGCTTTTACAATTTAAAAACCATCCATCAACCAAACTGAACCTATTACACTAAAAAGCAAAGCTTGTTTGTTTAATTTCCTTTAAAATTATCAAATCCATAATTCACCCTAAAACTATCTTCAACTTAATTTGAATCCATTTGGTTCTAAGATACTCCACTAAAATCCCTAAAACTTCATGCACCTTTTGATCAACCAAAACATATTGTGATTTCAATGGCTTAGAAACAATCATAGCCATTTGTGCAGTAAGAACCACATTCCTTGAATGATATGGAGTTATACAGAGCAGATAGAAAAGTCAATGAGGGGCAGATAGAGATGTCCCATATAAATTCAGATGAACTTAAAAATTTCCGGCATTATATCATCTAAATAACAAAAAAAATCACATTTTCTAATGGTTTAATAAAAAGGTGCGTCTGAACTGAAGGAAAGCATTTTTGAACTTGTCATTAATAGAGAAATCACTTCATTCTTTGGACAGGCAACGTCAGATGCAATTCTAATTAAGTATGAAACAATGCAGTAATCTCAAACCAATAAACTTAAAATTACAGACAGTTCTATCACAGTACAGTGCTAGCCTTCAGTGATAGTAAATAAGAACGACTGCATTGCAATTGAGAGATAGGCGACAGTGCAGTATTACATTTAAATTTGACTGACTAACTCTTATCTGTCATAAAATGTTCTTTTGCTTTATAATTTGGTCATAAAATGGATTTTGCAACCTTCTAATTTCTGACCAAGCAGATTACCTCGGCATTGACTTTCTTGAGGAGCTCCTGCTGGCTTTCGAATGTGCTGGTGACGACCATTAGCTTCCCTTCAAGTCTCCTGACCTTCTCGGCAAGCGCTTGGCCATCGGAATCGGGATTTTCTGAAGAAAACTGGGTGGATTCACCTGTGGACTGGAAGTAGAGGCGCGAGAGATCATCGCGAGAGCAGAACTGCTTGCAGACGGGGCAACTAGGCTTTTTCCCAGCTGAACAGTATTCGTACCATTGTTGGATGCTAAGATTGCAGAGGAGGAAGCAAACACAGTGATAGATACAAGCATAACCGATTGGGAGGATAAGTATGAGTAAGTGCGGGATTTGAAGGAATTCGCGTACCATATCTCGTGAAACACGTGGCCGCAAATAGGAATAGACTGGAGGTCCTCCACAATAGGTTTGAGGTCCTCGAAGCAGATGGTGCAGATAGCTCGCTGCCCGCTGCCGCCGGCCATGGAATGGCCCTATGAAGAGAGGCGTTTTTATTCAGATCATCTTAAAGGGAAGATGACAATGCATTAGGGTTCAGGACGAAAGAGCGGGAATTTTCAAGAACCAAGAAATTGGTACAGGCGTCTGGCTCTGTCCGCGAGCAAGCGGAAGTCATCGGATTTTTAGTTATTGAATTGATGAGCCTTCATAAATTTCGATTAATCTATCACACTACTTTTTGCCCAAATTTTGTGGCTTTAGTTTATTCACTTCTTCGGTTCTTCCATGAGTAATGCATACAATAGAGTAGTAATATTCCTCAAGCATCAACCATAAATTTCCTTTTTTTATGTATTTCCAATCAATCTTTATTTACTAAAATATTTTCATTCTTATTCTTAACAAATTAAAAACTTCTCTTAAAGGCTATCATTATATCAAAATTAGTTTGAATAAAATTTATTATTCTCAATCTTCCAATAAAATAATAGTGGTCTATGGATAAATAATGTACTTCCTGGTCATTAAACTCAATAAGAAAGTCTAAACTCTGATACCAAATATAGGATTTAAGTATGAATTTAGATGGAAGTGAATAGACTTTAATTAAAATTTAATTTATTATAACATAATCAGCTCAAAAATAAATTAGTAATAATATGAGTAAACACAAGTAAAAGCAACAATTAAAATATACAAGTAATAAGAAATCACAACCACAAGAAATACAAAGATTTAATAAGGTTCAATGCTTTATGGTATCTACGTCATTGGCTTAAATACAAATTATCTAACTATTCACTAAAATAACTTCTTAATAGGAATCTAGAGTAAACTCAATATATTTGTCCTCTTCGCCCAATTAGAAGTTTATTTCTCCTTCTTAGAATTGTATTTTGAAGAACTTAGAGAGAGTAGATCACCAAATGAACCCTTGATTTCTTCTTAATCACCAACTAATCATGACTCTTTAATCAATTTTTAATTTTTGCACTAAGTGGAATTAGTTCTCAGCTAATGGGGTTCAAGTATAAGCTTAAAAAATCATCAATATATTCAAAATCTTTCAATCATTAATATAGAAAAGGTCTTCAATACCAGTAAAAATTACCCTAGAACTATCTTTGATTAATCAGCTGATCGATCGAACAACTAGCTGTTTGAAACTTAATGATCACATTTTAGACAACTTTGATCAACCAACTGATTATCAATTAAGCTGACATCTTGATCTACTAGTAGGCTCATCTATCAAACAGCTTGATTTATCGATTAATTTATCAAAGACAACAAACCTACAAGCTAAATATTAGTTGATTCACTCAACCTAACTCAATTCAAACATATCCCAATTAACTTATAATGATGTCCTAAGTTCTCATATCATGATCCACATATCTTCTAGCATCTTAAAGACAATCTTATAAAAAATTTTATATATATTACATTACTTAACAATAAAATAATTTTCAATTAATATTCTCAAAATTAAAAGCTTGCGCTTGAGTATTAATCTCTTCAACACTTCATAAATTAAACATAGCTATACTCTAAGCTTCTTTACTTCAATAATAGTGTGAAGCATCAAATTCGTAATAAAACTCTAGACCTATACATATTAAACTCAAAATATTATTAGTCACCAACTAACTTAAATGTGATCACAAATATCAAAACACATAATTATATAATAATCATAATAGAAAAACCAACAAATTTAAGTTGATTAAATCTATTTAATAAGAAGTCAATATTTGAGTTAAATAGACCTTAATTTTTTAATTTTATTTTCTAATTCAAATATTATTTTTTCACATTATATTTAATAAATATATTTTTTGTTAGATTTATATGAATTATATATATGTACTTATATACAAATTACTTTAATATATATAATGCAAAACTTATTTATATATGTAAACTATTTTAAAAATATATTAAAAAATTTAAATACATCTTATTATATAGAGTCGAGTGCATGTTGAATCTAACTACATTTTAAAATCAAATTAAGTAAAATACAAGTAAATTTCAAGTGAACTTTGATATTTAATATCTGATTATAAATAAATATTTTAAATAATATAGAATTTAAATAATTTATTATGAGTATATGGTAAAAACCACATCCTAGTTGAAGAGCAATAAAGGAGAGGGGTTGTTTTTTGTCCTAAATTTTTTTTTAAAAAACTTTTTTATTAGTTTTCACAATTTCCATTCAAAGGGACCTGCTAAAAAGAATGAACCTTAAGGGACATAACAACACGACAAAAATGATCTAAGGGACTTAAATAGAGGATTTTAAAAAGGTGGGATGAATTTGCATTGTGTTTTTAACCTTAGGGACCCAAATGCAATTTACTCTTAAGAAAACACTGAACATAATATTTAGGATGTCATTTTTATAAAAAATAAAGAATAACAAATGTTTTATAAAAATTAATTATAACAAAATTAAATAGGAAAGGATCATTTTTCACTATTACCCTTGTATAATGTATAATGAAATTTAGGCCAATATTGCTAAGAGGGGCATGAAATTTTCTTTATATTACTTTGTGTCTTGAGCTTCTTAAGAGAAAATTGTGGACTGGCCGATTCAACTGCAATAATTACTCAGTTTTCTAATTCATCCCCAGCTCTAACCAGCTCAATCCCAATCAAATGCAAAACCAGTTTGACTTTTGAGACTTGACCGGCTCTACTAGTTCACGATTAAACCGGTTAAACTGGACGGTCCAATCTAATTTTTAAAATATTAGTGGGATTGGTACAATGTCTAAAAATTGTAAATAAATAATATTTAAAATTTTAATTTAATTTACTTAATTATAAATAATTTGTGCAACAAAAATAATAAAATAAAAAAAAAAAAGTGAAAACAATATGTAAGAATAAAATAAGAGTAATTAAAGAGAGAATACATAATATAATGTAATTTAGCTCAAACTCAAGCCTACATCTTCCCTCGCTCAATCTATCTATCTAATATAATTAATCATTTATTTGAATAAAAACGGAGAAGTCCGTATAACCTCCTCTAGTATTTAGCTAAAGGCACTCCTTACAAGCAAATAAGAGAACAAAACAAGCAACTCAATGACAAGCTTGAAAAATTTCCCAATTTACAAGCCCGACGAATTAAAAAATAGAAAGAATATACAGAGAGAATTTCAAAAATTATAAAAGAATTATAAATAAAAGGCAACCCAGTTTTCCTCCCAAAGATTGATATTATTAGCAAAAGGATCAGTGGATAAAGACTTGAGCACTTAAAGCTTGTTTGCTTTAATGAATCTCCATATATTAGCCTTTGATCATTTGAGAGCTTTTTATTGTAGTTGTTAGGAGCAATTAAGAAATGAAAATGTCTGCCATATACATGTATATATTTTAAATTGAAATACATTATTGACATGTAACAGTAAAGTACATTAACTTATTTTAGTTATTCAAGAGTTTATTGTTGTCTATTTTTAAAAATAAAACTAATATATAAAATTATATAAACTATAAAGAAATTAAATTAACGAATCATACTTTAAAATTTTAGAAGAGAATGATCAACTTAATTTCATTTTCTATAAAAAAATATTCATTTGCTGAGAAATTTAACGAAAAAATTTAGGAAAATAAAGAAAGATCTGCATTTGATTTAGGGGTATTTGGTTTGATACTATTTTGATGCTGTTATATTATGTAGATGTCATCTTTTGATTGATAATTTTATAATTTTTTAAAAACTATCTAAAGATGTGAAATTAAAAAATTATTTAACAATAAACCAAATGCCCCCTTAAGAAAAAAAGATGTCAGACCTATTTGTATATTCAAATTATTAAAAATATGTACAGAATTGTTACTTTTGTTTAGAAATAAAAATGTTTAACTAAGATTTTCTTACTACAATTGAATTACATCAAGACCTAGCTTTAAATTTGTATATCTTTATATTAGTTATGGAGGTCTTAACTAGACATATTCAAGACAAGACATTTTAATGTTCACAGGTGACATTCTTTTTGTTGATAAAATTAAAGATAGGGTTAGAGTAAAACAAAAATTATAAAAAAATACTTTAAAATTTAAAGATTTTCGTCTTAGTAGATTAAAAAAATATATGAAGTACATATTTAGCTAAAGAAAGTATTTGTATTGATAATATGATAATGATAATCAAACTATTAGTAAAAAGTGAGCGCTTTAGATATCTTGAATCAATCATGTAAAATAATGGTGAAATAAATAATAACATTATTAACAGGATCCATATAGGATCACTAAAGTAGAAAAAAATATATTTAGTATATTGTATGAAAAAAAAATTATTAAGATTTAAAGGTAAATTCTATAAAATACTAGTAAGACTAACAATAATCTACAATGCTGAAAGCTAGGCCATAAAGAAGAACCATGCAAAAATAAATAAATATTACAGAAATAATAATAATAAAGTGAATGAGTAGATATATAAAAAGATAAAATGAAAAACAAATATTTATAAAAAAGTTGAATTAACATCAATTGAGAATAAACTTAGGAATCGAATTAAATGATTTAAACATATAAAGTATAAGTCGATTGATGATTTGGACATATAAATCATAAGCCTATTGAAACTTTAATAAAAAAATTAAGTTATTAGATCTTACTCATATAAAAGAAAATTGAAAGAGACCAAAATAGATATGACAAAAAACTATAAGAAATGATCTTATATCCTATTAGGCCCTAATTGCCGCAAGGACCAAAACAAGACCAAAACAAGACCAAAATAGTACTAATTTAAAAAACAATAATAATAATAATAATAATAATAATAAATAAATAAACTTTTTAAATCATTCTACACCAATTCAAATATAAAAAATATTATTTTACTTTACATACTCAATAATTTAAAATAAAAATATCAACTTTATTTCACATTCTAGATCAAAATATTCAAATCGAGTATTTTGATCTAAGATGTGAAATAAAATTTATATTTTAATTAAAAATTAGGGGGTAATTCCACTAAGGCCCCTGAGGTATACTCGGCATGCCACGCAGGTCCATAATTTTAAAAACATGCCAAACAGGCCCACAAATTTACTATATAGGTCATTGTGGTCCTTCTGTGATAGTTTCCGTTAAATACTGTTAAAATTACGAAAATACCCTTTATATCCTTTCAAATTTTCGGTGGCTGCCCACTGCGTAGGCCTGCGCGCGCACGTCCGCGCTTTAGCACCTACGCCGGCGCCGGCGCCGGCGCGCAGGCGTCAGCGCCGGTGCCTTGCGCGCCAGTCGCCGCAGCGCGCGACCTTGCTCGTCGCAGAGCGCGCGCAGTTCCTTCGCGTTGGGGACGACGCGCAGGAAGTTCGCGCCGGCGACGGCGCGCAGGAAGTTCTCACCGGCGACGGCGCGCAGAAAGTTTGCGCCGGCAACGGTTCGCGTGTGAGGGGGTAAGATTGTAATTTCACATTAAAAAATTATAATTTTATAATTAAAATTTTAATTTAACGAAATGTTTAACGAAAACTGTTTAATTGGACCTTATTGAAGCTTTTTGTAAATATTAAGGACCACAGTGACCTATATAGTAAATTTGTGGACCTGCTTGGCATGTTTTTAAAATTGTGGACCTGCGTGGCATGCCAAGTATACCTCAGGGGCCTTAGTGGAATTACCCCTAAAAATTATTGAGTATGTGAAGTAAAATATTATTTTTATATTAAAATTTATGTAAAATAATTAAAATAATTTATTTATTATTATTATTATTATTTAAGCTTATTTGATCCTCATACTATTTTATTATGCTTTAAATTAAAATAGCTCATTAATTTTTAAAAGTTAAAAAATAATATTTAATTAATTTTTATAACTTCATACACAATTTTTGATATAAAAGAATTTATTTTATTTTACATCCTTCCTCATTTTTAATACATGAATCAACTTTATTACATATCCTACATCATTTTTAACATAATTAATTAACTTTATTTCTTATCACACACATATATCAAAACAAGATCACAAATTTTATGACAAGATCAACTTATTGTCAAATAAAATCTTAAAACTAAATAAGAATTTCTTAGTTGATAAACAACAACAACAACAACAACAACCAAGCCTTAATCCCACTAGGTGGGGTCGGCTACATGAATCCTTTGTTTCCATTGCGCTCTATCAGTTACCAAATTTTTATCTAAGTTTAAGTAACTAAGATCACTCCTTATAGTTTATTGTCATGTCTTCTTTGATCTCCCTCTTCCTCTTTGTACATGGGCAAAATCCAGTAACTCAATTTTTCTAACTGGAGCTTCAATTGGCCTGCGATTTAGATGTCCAAACCATCGAAGCCGACTTTCTCTAAGTTTATCCTCAATTGGTGCAACACCAACTTTCTTTCGGATATACTCATTTTTCATTCTATCCTTTCGTGTATATCCACACATCCACCTTAACATCCTCATTTCTGCAACATTTATTTTATTTGTATGTTTCTTCTTTGCAGGCCAGCATTCAGCACCATATATCATCGCTGGTCTTACAACAGTTTTATAAAATTTACCCTTAATTTTGGATGGGATTTTTCTATCGCATAACACTCCAGAAGCATTTCTCCAATTTACCCAGCCTGCTTGGATCCTGCTAATAACGTCATTATATTCATTCATAACGTCATTATTTAGTTGATAAAACACAATAAAAATAAATAATTTATGTAATCGACCTCACTTAATGGGATAAAAGGCTTGATCATTGTTATTATTGTATCACCTATAGTTAAATAAAAATATAAAAATCTAAATATTAATATTATTTTATTAGGATAATTACCTACATGCCACACAATTTAGTTTTATTTATGTCTTACTCATCCATTCTTAGTTAACTACGCTATGCACACACAAAACATTATAAAATCTCACATATATACATTTTAAATTATTTTTATTATAATGAGTAATAATAATTTTTCAATAACTTAACTATAGTTAGATTACAAAAAATCTGAGCCGCTTATCATATTATTTTAAGAATATTTAAATATATTTTGAGTAAAAAATCCTAAAACCTTAATATTTAGGTGGCGGCAAAGGAAGGAGATATCCGCGACGTGAATTGATTTTAAGACAAATCAGCGCTTTAGTGTGGTATTGAGGAAGAGAAAAATATATATCATTGAGAATAAAAATATAATTTTAATGGATTTACTAACAGAATATTTTTTTCAAATAGATTTTGATTAAGTTTTAACTCAAATGTGTGTATGTAAGATTTTATAATGTTTTGAGTGTATATAGTGTAATTAACTAAGAATGGATGTGTAAGACATAAATAAAACTAAATTGTGTGCCATGTAGATAATTATCCCTATTTTATTTCACAAAATCAAATTAAAATAAATTTATTTCTCTGAAAACCACACTAATCAATCCATAAATAAATTGTACTCCATATAGTGGCCCACCAGCAACATAGACGTGACCTCGTTTGGTTGGAGTCAGATTTTTTGCCCAACACAAATTTCAATTATAAAAATTAATTTTATTTCACATCTAAGCAAATATGAATATTAGAATTTGAAGTATTTCACATTTTACACACTTTCTAATATTAAAATAATTTTCTCTCATTAAACTTAAAAAATAAATATTTTTTTCTCTTATCTAAAAAAAAAAAAACTTGAACCAAACGAGGCAAAGTCAAACTCAAAACTCATCCTTTATATTCATTTAAAAAAAGCATTTGACACAAAAAATATTGAATCTTATATTTTTTTAAAAATTACAAAACAGCTCATAATTCAAAGTTTATAAAAGAGAGCAGCATATAATTAATATTAAGTATATTTTTATATCATCCTTATAGGAAGGAAATATTTATCATGTTTAAAGTCGAATAACTCCAGGCGCGGATAATGTTTCACAGAAACAGAAACAGAAACGAGTGGTGCACAAGAAAGTAGCTTCAGATCACGTACATATATCAGAACTATTATAATGCTCAATGTGAATCGTTTGATGGGGATGAACACTCTCAAAGCTGTTCAATGCTGCTTCCGCAATCATACTCGTACAAATCTCTCTCATAATCGACCAAGAAAATCCCGCGGCACACGAAATTCAACCATCTGCTTCTCCAGTTCTAATGGCTCCGACGATTCCAGCTCCTCTTCTTCTCCAGACGGGTACAAGCGAAAGCAGGAATTGCTTGCACAGATTGCAATGCTCCAGGCACAGAAACTTCGCCTTACAGACTTCCTAGATGAGCGCTCCGCACATCTTACACAGTTTGCAGAAGAAGCTAACTCTGAGTTTGATGCCATTGGTGAAAACGCCCGCAAAGAACTTGATGATGCTGGAACCAGGGTCTGTCAAAGAATTTCTTCAGTTTATATATATTCCCTCTAAAATAGTAGATTTTACATAGAATAGAAGCCCATTAATTTTTTATTGCTTTTGATTTTGCAGATAATGGAGAACTTGGAGGGTCGGATGCAGGCTTTCGAGGAAGAGACGGAGATGAACAGGCACGAAATAGAAAAGAATGAGAAAGTTCTGGAGGAGTTTGAGGAACAAATTGTCAGGAATCAAAATGAAGGCCTCTTCTTCAAGAACCTCCAACCAAAAGCATCTCAAAAGAAACCTTCCAAGGCCAAGTCGGAAGCAGAGAAACTTGGACATGTGACAATTATAAACAATGGTGGATCAAAGACAAGGAGAAACATTTACCTTGCACTAATGTGCTTGCTGATTCTAGCAATTGGTAATGCTTTATTTGCTAGTCCTGAGGTGGAGTGGTGGAAAGTTGCGGCACTTGCATTGATAATGATAGGTCTGCTTGCTCAGTTCATCTATGAGAAAAGCCTCTCTTCGACATCAGATGAAATAAGCAAGAAAAATTAAGCTGATGCAAAGGAATGCTGTATATGTTCAGTGCTAGCTGTAACACAAATGTAAAATGTTACTTGCTGAAACTGTATAAAAGATGGTTAGATTGAATGTAGCGTGCTAAATAAACCACTGCCTTCTCGTGGCAATGGCTTGATACAGGCAAGCCCACCATTCTTTTTTCTATGCATCAAGATGTGGCCATGGCAGTAACGCTTCACTGCCAGACGAACTTGCATACATTGATGCTAATCACGATTGATCAAGTATAACTAGAATAAGGGAAAAGAGATATGACCCAGTTGAACTGCGCCATGAAGGCAAATATATAATAAGCTGATCTAATAGCAAAAATTCCATTGATACCTTCCGATATCTCAGTGCTGTCAATTTCAATCCTGTCCGCAGCATGTTCACCAGTTACTGCGAACATCACAAACCAATGATGCTTATCATGCAGGGAAAAACATGGAGAAGGTGTTAATTATGACTATTAAATAATATTAAAAAAGAGAGGAGGAGAAGGAAAGGCAGAGTTTTGCATCGATACATTGTAGAGATTTCCTGGAGAAATCTATGAAAATTCAGGATCAAATCTAGTCACTGCAAACTGCCCTGGTCGCTGCTGCCCTAACTAGTATATTCCAAGTCACAGATGTTGGAAGGATGCCACACCCTAATGCATCCTCCATTAACTTAAATGCCTCAGATGTCCTATTCTGCAAGCATAGACCTTTAAACATTATATTGTAGGATATAATGTCTGGTTGCAGCCCGGCCTCTAAAATCTCATTCCACACGCTTGACGCCCTTTCGTATTCACCAGCCTCATAAAGTCCATTCATAATAGTGTTAAGCGTCACAAGATTTGGAAAGCAGTTATCGTGCTGCATTTCAGAACATATGCGCAGAGCTTCATCAACCTTTCCCATTGTGCATAGGCCTCGAATTAGAACATTGTGCAGGACAACATCGGCCCCAACACCCGTACCAGGAATTCGGTTCCAGATGTCAAGAGCAAGGTCAATCTTTCCGTCCCGGCAGAGACCATCAATCAATGAGCTGTAGGTCATTACGTCAGGCTTGAAACCTTTCTCCACCATTTCCTTCGTAAAATTAGATGCTTCATGGAACTTTTCCACCATACATAATCCGTTTATTAGAATGTTGTATGTCACCATAGTTGGTGAGATACCATTGCTGATCATCTCTTTGAAAATCTGAATGGCCTGGGTCGTCTTTGATGCCTGACAGAAGCCACTAATCAGATTATTATACGTATGGGAATTTGGTGTGCAACCTTGCCTTTTCATCTGATCGAATATGCTAACTGCTTCAGCCAATCTAGCATTCTTACACAAGCCATTGATCATCGAGGAATACGCAAAAACATCCAAGTTGTTTTCACCATTTTCCTGGGCCTCTTTGAGGGCCTGCAACGCCTTGCCAATGTACCCATTCTGGCATAAACCGTGAATGAAGATTCCATATGAAGTGTGATCCGGCTGAAGAGAGTTTCTGGATTTCAATTTCTCCCACACTACAATTGCTTTATTCACCACACCACTCTCGAACAAACCTTTGATGAATATGTTGTAGCTGACAATGTTAACGCTTCTTCTTCTTGTCATGGATGCCCACAATATAAAAGAGTCATCAAGCCTGCCAGCATTGCATAAACCACTGAGCAAAGAGTTGGAGATAACAACATCAGGACTAAATCCTGTTTTTATCATCTCAGCATAAACTCGTGAAGCGGCGTCCACATCCCCCATCTCGCATAGGCCATGTATCAAAATCCCGTAAGTGAAGGAATCTGGTTTATGACCATTGCACACCATACGACTCCACATCTCCATGAGCCCCTTAAACTTGCGATGCTTGATCAAGCCATTTAACATAGCATTGTAAGTGGCAACACTGGGACTAAGCGTGCGATCCTCCTGCAACCTTTTCCACATCTCCATTCCCTTCGCGAAATCACCATTCTTGAAAAATCCATCAATAAGGATATTGTAGCACACTACGTTGGGAGCTATCCTCCTCTCACGCATTTCGTCAAACAGGTCGAGGGCACCGTCCAAGTTTCCATTCTGAAGAAATCCAGCGATCACAGTGCCGTAAGTCACCTCGTTGGGATCCAGGCCAGCATCTACACGAATAGTGTCCATGAGCCTCAGAGCTCGATCGAGCTTATTCTGAGCGCAGAGGCCTCTAAGAAGGATGTTGTAGGTCTCGATGTTGGGGGACACACGAGCGTTCTGATAGAAGAATGCGAGGAAAGACTCTACCTGGTCCCAGCGGCGGGATCGAACGAAGGAATCCAGAAGAGCGTTGTGAGAGCGGACGCCAGGACTGCGGCCGAACAGAGTAGCTAGCGATTGGAAGGCGCGGAGGGCCTCATCCGGCAAGCCGGCGCGGGAGAAGGTCTTGAGCACGATAAGGGCGGCGTCCTCAGAAAAGCGGTGGCGGCGAGGAAGGGTTGCGAGGAGTCGGAGGAAGCGCGAGAGGAGGACCGGAGTGACGGAGGATACGCGGCGGAGGAGAAGGAAGAGAAGGGAGGTTGGAGGGGAGCAGGAAGGCTGGGAAGAAGCAAGCGTTTCGAGGTGAGACAAGGCGATGGCCGGATTTTTCTCCCCAGTGATGAGGTCGAGCAGCTGGCGGAGGCGCGGAGCTTCGCCGCTCATTTCAATTCGGGGTGGCAGCTGCCGCCAAAGATGCTGCAAATAAAAAAAGAAAATTCTCGTCAAAAAAAAAAGAAAACAACTCAATGCATGCCGTTTGATAAAAATTCTATTCCAATTTAAGTTTTTTTTTTTTTTTTGATGGTAATACTCCAACGTTAATGTAGATCAATTCAAAAGTTAAAGATATATCCCGTTTGACATTGGGATCAAAATAATTCAAATCTTGAGAATAAAAAATAATAACAATTCAAATATTATGGAAAATTTATTACTTCATTAGAAGTCATAGACTCCATGTCTTCTGACAATACAATCAAATTTACCATTAAATGAGCTGAAATTTTTTTCCACAGCTCATTCATCAATAGGGTTTCCAAATTTATTATTAATTTTGGAGTAATTTCGTGCGAGCTCCTAAGTTTGCTTGATTCCACGCATGTTCATAAAAATTAAAATATATTATTTGAGTTTCTTTCACAAAATTTCTTTTTCACAGCTAGATTATGCTAAGTTTGACTATAAATTTGTTATTTTAAAAAATTATAAAATATTTTTAAATATAAAAAATTAGTTAAGGTACAAATAAGAATAAAAAAGTTGAGGTTATAATATTAACTAGAAATGCTTAACATATTTCAAATACATAAATGTACATTTTTAATTTTTTTTAAAATAGTAAATTAATAGTCAAATTTAGCAGAATCTATACTTCGGAAAAGATTTTAGGTATGAGCGATCTAGATGCATGTTTTTTATTTTGTATACCTACTTGAACTTGGGTCTACTTGCACTTTTTTTGTTAGTGTCCAAAACTCTTGTAAAGTAATCAAAAATATTTTGTGTTCATTCGAAAGAAATATTTAAATAATGAATTCACCATGAAGAGATTTTTGATGAATTTTCTTTGGTGTTTAATTTATTATCCTTGTTGGTATTCTCAAAATTTTCTCAAGCTTCTTTTAATGTAGTGGCTATTGCCATCTTCTCAAAGATCAATTTGTCAACTCATTGATATTTAAGAAAGTGGTCATTCTCATCCTTCTTTTTGCACCATCAAGATAGTAATATTCTTAGTCTTGACATAGCTTGCTTTAATGACTTTTAATTCATGTGTCATTGAGAACCAAGAAAGCATTCATTTGTATGTATGCTCCAATTTTCATAAGTGTCCTTTTTTTTTTGAAGTAAATTTTCATAAGTGTAATTCTTGGTGAGGCGAGGGCATAAAAGTCGAGAGAATTAATAATTAGTTTGAAGCTAGTTTGATAGGATCTTGATATAAGAAATGAGGCAAAAAAAAACTTAAAAGGCATTTTGAATAAGCTAGGGTGCTAGCTGAAATAGGTACTAATAAATTGATAAATGATTTTTCATGAATATGAACTCGTTTTAATTTGAAAGTAACTATTTGTATTCAGAAATTAATTTTAGATTTAGTTTGCATGATTTATAGCATATTGTAATACAGCTGAGGAAAGGAAATGGGGAGCCATCTTTTTTTTTTTTTTTTTTTTTGATGGAAGGAAAGCCCATGCAGCTGCTTTTCCAACGCAAATGCATTAATCTGCGCACGGTATGCCATTATCAAAAAATAAAATAAAATAAAAGCGTATGCCACCCGCTGATTCGCAGCAATCGGCACGTGGATGCGACGTGGACAGCTTACAGTAGTTAATTGCTGCCATGCATGGCATCATGCATGCTCTATTTATATTAGGATATGGCCAGACAGCAAGCTGAAAATTAAGCTGCAGACGGAACGCGAAATGGAGGCAACACGCAAGGATGATCAGCTCGAGAGGAGATCAGAAGTAGTAGAGGTGGAGGATGATCAGAAGATGAAGCAGAGTGCGGATCATGGGGACGTGGAGCTTCCGATGCAGAGCAGCCCTTACGTAAGGTACGGCGGCCTTGAGAACTACAAGATGGCTGGCTACGGCACGCAAGGACACCAGCCTCCCGTCGAGCGCCCTCATCGTGGGGGCAGCACTGACGCGCCAACCCACTCCGGCAACTCCATGATCAACAGCGGCTCATCCGCGAGACAAGAGAACCCTTAAATTAGTATTAATTGAACAACAACTAAGATGGATACATAATTTGTATTGCCTCGTAATTCCTTAATTTGTAAAAGAGGAGAGAAAGGGATGTAAAAGAAGAAAAGAGAATATTATATTATATAAAAATAACAAAAATAAAATTATTAAGTGTAAACTTAAAAATATAAAGATAAAAAGGTTAAATTAAAAATACTAAAGTTAACTAATTTAGTACTGTTTTTAATAAGACAGTAAAGATTATAATTCTTGCAGCTGATAATTTTATAAATTGTCTCAGCTTGCATGCTTGATATTTATACGAAATTAAGGATTAATGTTTTTATAAAATTCATGTGAACCATGGAAAAGAATTGTTATGGCACTACTCAAGCAATATTAATCATTTTGAGAATTTTAGAGTTTCATAATTTTAATTATACATATGAAGCAATTAGGTTTAATAATTATAAATATATATATGCATAGGGCTTCATTTGTTAAAAGTTCGAGCTTATTTGGTATTATTATATATTAATTTCTTTGAGTTTGTTGATGCTGATCAAACACACATATCCTAGCTAGCTATAACACAATATCTACATGATTTATATATATATATATAAAATAGATAAAAAAGTGAACACCAAATATATTAATATATCTGTTAAAAGATATATGCATTATGTAATGAGAGATTAATTTTCTAAAAAGAGGTTATTTATGGATGAGAATACACGAATCATTGAATTGATGATCAAGAGAGTTTTATTGTCCATTTAACTCTTGAAATTAAAATATTGTCAAAATAAATTCTATTAATCCAATCTCTAGTAATTTATAAGTTCTTTCAAGTGCTTTCTCAAGTGAAATAGGATTATTAATTAAAATGTCCGTGAACTTCACTTCACTTGTGAGTTTTCAACTTTCAAATTATATATGTTCTTGAATTTTAATTTCAAACCGATCCTCATCAAGTCAAAATTATCATTAATAAATCTTTTCCTAATACCAAACCTTATCCCCAGCCCCCTTGTCACGGTCTAATTACATCAAAATTTCAGGTTCCCATTTTATTGTCATGATTTAAACGTCCTTTATGGTCCACTTCTTTATTTTTCAAATCTTCAATGACAAGCTTTCTTCTTTTTTAAAAATCATCATCTAAAATATTCTTGACTATAAACTCTTATAATTTCAAGCTCCTATTCTCTTATGTGCGTTAGTATGTGTGTGTCTGTGCCTATGCCTGTTTGCGTGTGTGCGCACGTGTGCCTGCATGTGTGGATGCGTGTGTGTTTGTGTGTAGAATTTATGTTTTATTTTTTCCTCGTGATTAGTTGGAGCATCTCAACTAATGAATTCATGATTTTTGATGAATTGTTTTATATATAGTCTCCAACAAATTATTGAATTAAGTGAATCAAGTTTCACACAACTAGTTATGTTCGGTACAATGAAATAATGAGATCTTGACAAGTTTTTGTTTTGCTTTATTTAAAGTGTAATTAATTTGTTTTCAATCAAGGAAATGTTATTCAGTATGTTAATATGTCCTTGAGATATAAAATAACTCATCTGAGTAAGGACAATATAATATATGATTTTGAAGATGCTCACTGCTAAAAAGAATAACGTAACTATAAAACTAAAGCGTCTCTTTTTTTTATTTGTGAATTTACATAGAAAAATTATCGATTTCTATTTACTACTTATTTGTCCTCTTTCCCTACTTATAATTAACTTAAAGGTGCAAGTATATAAAATAGCAATTAGTTGATTTGAATGTAATAATTTTGCTCAAGATGAAATAATCATATAGATGGATGATGACATTATAAAAAATTTAAAATATTTTTAAAAGTGGTTGACTGAAAATAAAATTTAAAAAAAAATTTAAAATAAAATTTATTAATATATTTAAAATTATGCAATATATATTAAAAAGTTCAATTCACATAAATAAATTTTAATTGTCATAAATAAATAAATAATGTTTGAGGTGATTTTGGCAATTGCGCACAAATATGAGACAGAGAGGGGCTAGATCATGTCATATGAGTGATGGAAAAGGCGAGAGAAGCCCTAGCGGTGGGCCGGAGAGAGGAGGGGATTGTCGAGAGACGTCCGCCCGCACCGCGCCGGTGAGGACGCGAGCTATTACGAAGGTTTCTCCCTCCGAGGGATCCACGTCGAAAGCATCCGCCCGGGCCAGATCTCCTGTTCCTTCAAAGTTCCACCTCGCCTCACTGTCAGTACACGAAGCCTCTGCTAGATTTGCACACCTTTTTGTTCATTAATCAAATCCCCCTGATCCAGCATCTATTTTAATCTGCATTTTTTTAAAAATCAAATATTTTTGTTTAATCAAAGTGAATGGATGTATGCATAATGCAGGACAAGAATGGGAACTTGGCGGCTGGGGCCATAGCCAATTTGGTGGATGAGGTGGGAGGTGCGGCGATGCACGCCGATGGCCACCACATGAAGGTCTCTGTCGACATGTCCATCTCCTATCTCTCCGATGCAAAGCTTGATGTGAGTAATTAATTAGTTGGTGAATAAATCCCCTTTTAATTACACCACATCGATCGATCCTTGTTCACGCTTGTTCTTACGATGGGTGATTTTTGATGATGGCGTAAAAAAAAAATCAACAATGACCACAGGATGTGCTAGAAATCACCGCGAGTGTGTTAGGGCACAGGAAAGGATCCTACACCGGAACCTACGTGCTGCTGAGAAACAAAAACACAGGGATGGTCGTCGCTGAGGGTCGCCACTCCCTCTTTGGTGCACTCAAAAGCAGGATTTGATCGCATCCATCCATCTGAGCTGAGGTATCGTTTCCAGATCGCAGTAATCCCATCTTCTCCGTCTTTCTATCGACGTGTGCTCAGTTCATTTTATCTGCAAGTTAAAACGAGTAACAGTTATGCTTAAAAGCAGTATTTAGTTAACTTGCTGGTAATGGATGTAATGTTACATATTGTTGTTTTAGATGACAAACTAAATTCTGTATGCATTTGGGTGCAATATGTGTTGTAGTTTCCTGCACATTTATCAAGTTATTTAAGGGAGCATTTGGTTCATCTTAGTATTATGTTATGTAATTTAAATATCATGACATCCATATATTATTTTTTGATTAATAATTTTATAATTTTATAAAAATTTATTTATAGATATTATTAGCGGATAATTACGTACATAACACTCATATTATTATAATTACGTGTGTAACACTCATTTTCAAAAAATTACACTGCAAATTTAGAAAGAAAACGCGCTTGGGGTGTAAGAAAAGTGTGGAGTGTAATTTTCAGGTGTGTGGCGTGTAATTTTTAAAAAGACATGTTTGATATGTAAATATGGTGATATAAAGTGTTGTGTATGTAAATATTCCTATTATTAAATCAAAAAATTATTTGCTGTAGACAATATTACATAGTATCAAGATAACGTTTCACCCAACACCTTCTAAAACTCTTCTCCAAGTTATGGCATTTTCTTTTCAGCTGCATAAGTTTTTAGTGATTCAATGTTATCTAAATTATTATTTATTTATTTTAATACATTTATATTAATAATAATAATAAATTAATTTAATCGCATTTTTCTTCATTATAATTAAAGTAAGACATAGGTGTCACTCAATTTTGTGTGTATTTATGTAATTTTAGAACAATAATTTTGAATTTTTTTACATATTATCAAATTAAACAATCAATTTCTCCAAATAATATGATGTAATATCACAATAGTATTGAACCAAGTCATTATTTGAAATCCCTGTTGTGAAGTAAAGAAGATGTTATAGCAAGAGAAGAATTTAATTTATAAAATATTATGAATTTAATATTAAAGGTATTTTTGGCAATAAAATCAATTTTATTTTATCACAAAATTTGTGGTTTGATATATATATATATATATATATATATATAATAAAGCTAATTAATTATGTTAAAAATTATAAAAAATATAAAATAAAATTAATTAATGTATAAAAATAATATAGAATATGAAATAAAATGATTTTTTTAATTAAAAATTATGTATAATGTTGTATAAATTAATTTAATATTATTTTTAAAGTTTTATAATGAATGAACTGCTTTTATTATTGGTATGATTAAAATAGCATGCATACCCAATAGGCCCAAAAACATTCGGAGAAATAATTCTTTTTATATTTTATGAAATTTAGTGCTTCATATAACTATGTATTGAAATTGTGTGAGATAATGTAGAATCCATAAAAAGTTTTCATTCTATTCAAGCTCCTGTCTAGTTTTTTTTTTTTTTTCAATTACATACTGCGATATTTGTTTAGCATGGCAGCTCTAGCGTTGTTGTAACCAATTGATTTAGCAATAAGCCTCCTTGTTAAGACTAGAACTTGTGATCATCAAGATCTGGGAAACTTAAAACTTAATCAATATACTTAATGGATGAATTGATGATCATGATTCAAAGTCCACGGGAGGATATTGAGGTGTTTGAATTCTCCTTTCCTTAGTAGAAAGCAAAGAAAAAGAAGTCAAGTACTGGGCATTCTGACATGCTGTTGAAGAATAAATTGCCTTGAAACGTCATAGAACCATGGAAATCCTGATGCTTGAACAACTCTTTCTCAATCTTTCGATGACAGGGAAAGTACTCGTCTTCCAAATTCAGAGAATTTTAGTAGTATCTTATCTCACAGTGATTCTCCCACTATCATCAAATGGATGTAACAAACTTCCTGTTTAACTGATCCTTCAGTAGATTGTCCAGCTTTTACACAACCTTTTTATCATTGTTTTATTCTCATATTTACTGAGAAGACGAATCAAGTTGCTGATCTTATGGTAAATTTGGAAGCATCCTCAGAAATTTTCGTTCTGGAGGAATTCATCTAATACATCTAATACATTTATAAATGTAGGGCATGTGACAGGCCACTCTTGTAGCATAAGGAGGTGGCTAGCAGGTTGTAGCAATCGATATTGGTCTGGATATGCATCACGATGCCTCCCGCGTAAGTGCTCCAGCGACGGATGAATAGCTGGGGGAAGATCATCTCCTGCCGCACCCCTACCGCCGCGCCCTTGTCCTTGTGCCATATCGACTGCACATGAAGAACAGATGATTTCATTAATACTGTGTAATTTTTAAATATATACATAAGAATAATTTTTAGCATGTTATAATATTATTAGCGTCTATGCCTACAACAATTAATAAAGTACCACGATATTTGCCTAGAAAAAATATCTCATCTATACTCAACACTGGGCGATAGAATTTCCATCCTTTAATAGATGGACGAAACTCCAGAACAAACGTTTGAATCTATTTACTTGAGATTTCTGTATCTCATAAACAGTTCTAGGTATAACTGCTATTAGGCACTCGCAATATCGGTACAAATTTTTATATGATTCTTCTCAACCACCAAATATAGTCTTAATGGCCTTCCTTCGAGTATCTCATGCTTTCATGTAACTAATTTTAATATTATACTTTGCATTGACCCGTGACATGATGTCACTTGGGCGCATATTAATTTGAGCTCGCATTGTTGGTTTTACTAAGCGAACAATAAATCTAAATGTGCATTGATGGTGGTCATCATCGAGTTTTGGGTTTGAACAGTTATGCGGTTCACCAAGAGTAGATATCTTCCATGCACCGCCGTACTTCTTGGCGGAGATTGTATATAAATGTCATTGACATGGAGTGGGCTTATTCACAGCATGTGTACAAAGTAATGCCATTTTTTATTTATTTGATGTTATCGTCTTATATTGCACATGATTACAGATTGCCAATCACTCAAAGAATATTGCAACTCCCATTTTGAATAAAAAATTGTGTTTTCCTAAAGATGTTGTAACTCTCAAGATTTAAATGCCTATTTAGACCACCTATGTAGGCATCACGATCGATCTCTGCATCCAGTCTTCCATGTTTGCAGCAAATTGAATATATGCATTGTTTGTTTCAGATTGTTGCACCCATGTTAAATCTGCTGTAATAAAATTGCGCAGAAGAGTATCAATATTCGCTTTCTTTGAACGTTCTTCTCCTCGTTAAATTCATCATTACTAGAGTCTGATTCTCTTTTAGAGTGAGATGGACTATCAGTGTATATTGATTGATCATCGTCTTCTTCATTAATTGCATCAACTTGCACATTATAACTTATGGATGGACCACAAATCTCATAAATATTACAACCTAAATTGCACAATGATTTAAATGAATTTATGTGAAAAAATATATTTAACAATATATCTATACAATATATTTGCTTAAGAAAAATTTACGATGCATTAGAACATGGTAGTTCTTCAAATTGTGATGAAAGATGTATATTTGACAGTTCTTGCGTAACCGAGATAAGCCACTTTCTTGAGTATGTCCGAAATAAATCTCCCTCAATCACATGCGATAATGTACTAATAAGTGGTATAGCTTCAATGTATAGCATTAGATACGTTTGAGACACACGCTTTAACATAATCTCACATTCGTCATCACCTTTAATATACCATGCTATATATCTTATTTCTTCTAAATATTTGCATAATATCTTCACATATGATTATTCAAATTGAGACGCATCGCTTGATATATTTTATTTTTCGGATAAAATAATGTGTCACCAAGTTTAAATTTTAGAACTTTAGCGTGACCACCAACATAATCCAGAAATCTATCATTCATAAATATTAAGTTACCACCAAAATAAATGATAACATAAACAGATTAGTTTGTCACTTGATATACAATACAATATCTTTAAGTGTGATTAATTCAAAGATAATAGCACTTAATTATTATTTAGTAAACAAGTAGTAAATAAGTCTAATAAATTACAAATAATTAAAACATAATTTTACTATATTTTTATTAAGTTTATTTATTATTATATAATTATTTAAATAATTATACATTAAACAATCAATTAATTAATAATCAATAATTTAATAATTATAAAAAATTAAAAAATTAATAATTAAAAAAATATATAACATACCTTAAGGCTCTGTTTGATAATATACTAAAAATCATGACTAAAATTAGCCATAGCCAAAATCTTAAATTTATTTTAAAAAAATTTAAAAAATTATTTTATATCTCATCTCACGTAAATTCCAACATTAAACAATCACTTTATTTCACATCCTAACACAATTCTCAATAAATCAATCAACTTTATTTCACATCCTACACAATTTTTAATATAACCAACCTACTTTATTTCATATCATACACAATTTTCAAAAATAGCTAAAAATTCTAACCAAATCTTTTATTTTTTTTCTTATTACCAAACAGAGCCTAAGTGTTTATTATTTTTAATTTTTCTTTGCTGAATTTCTTTTGCTCTTCTCTGAAATTTCTGAGAAAATGAGAAATGTGGAGAAAAAGAAAGGGCAAATTTATAGATTTTTGAATGCCGCGGGTGACTTTTACATAGTCGCCCACGCACTGAGAGACTTCCACTTATCAGCGCTCCACTAACGTCGTTCGAAACATGCTCTTTTGGTTAATTTTTTTTAATTATGTTTATATTATTAATTAATTAATTAATTAAAATTTTCTAAATTAAAAAAATCATCAAGGAAAAATATCCTAGAATTTGTAAGAATTAGTTGAAAGGCAGTGGCGGAGCCACATGGTACTCAGGGGTGCAATTGCATCCCCTGATTTTTTTTTTAATTACATATCTTTTTTTTTTATTTGAATTTCATATAATAAATATCATATCATAAATTGTGATAATAAGTTAAAAAAAATATTAAATTAACAAATTATTTAGATAATTTATAATTTCAATTTTTCATAAATTATTCAACATATAAGTTATATAAATAGATTTTATATTTAAATTTCTACTTCATAATTAAAATTTTAATACACTAGAGAGTCAACATCATATTTGTAGTAAGTGCTGACTCTAAAAATATCATAGTGTACATACATTATTTTTTTGTATCTTTTTTAGGTGCCATACTAAAATATAATGATCTATAATTTCATATTGATTTATTACATTTATGATTAATTATCTCTATAAAATGATATTATATCTATTCATTGATTTCTCCTTTAATATATACTTCAATAACAAGAAGTTCACATTTATTATAATAGATTATATATAAGATAGTGATATTTTCTAGATTTGTATAAGAGTTGTATATAACTTATAGATATATTTAAAACATAATTGGCAAGCATTCTAGCGACTCACTGACAATCTACGAAGACACAAGAGAGAACACCTTCCTTTTATTCTATAAAAGTAAAAATCATTATTAGATTATAATGGGAATTGTGTGATATGGAAAATGACTTTCTGGGAAATTTGTGCACTTTGAGCTCAATATATATGTATCATTGAGTCACTAGAATTTTGGTTTTAAATTAGCCTTTTTTATACTGAGTTCAGCTTACTTTAGCTAATTTTTAGTCTTCCAGATGAGTTGGATCAACAATTTATGATATGGATATTTATTATATGAAATTCAAATTAAAAAAAAAAGATAATGTAATTAAAAAAAAAATCAGGGGATGCAATTGCACCCCTGAGTACCATGTGGCTCCGCCACTGCCTTTCAAACTAATTCTTACAAATTCTAGGATATTTTTTCCTTGATGATTTTTTTAATTTAGAAAATTTTTAATTAATTAATTAATTAATAATATAAACATAATTAAAAAAAATTAACCAAAAGAGCATGTTTTCGAACGACGTTAGTGGAGCGCTGATAAGTGGAAGTCTCTCAGTGCGTGGGCGACTATGTAAAAGTCCACCGCGGCATTCAAAAATCTATAAATTTGCCCTTCTTTTTTCTCCACATTTCTCATTTTCTCAGAAATTTCAGAGAAAGAGCAAAAGAAATTCAGCAAAGAAAAATAAAAAAATAATAAACACTTAGGCTCTGTTTGGTAATAAGAAAAAAAATAAAAGATTTGGTTAGAATTTTTAGCTATTTTTGAAAATTGTGTATGATATGAAATAAAGTAGGTTGGTTATATTAAAATTGTGTAGGATGTGAAATAAAGTTGATTGATTTATTGAGAATTGTGTTAGGATGTGAAATAAAGTGATTGTTAATGTTGGAATTTACGTGAGATGAGATATAAAATAATTTTTTAAATTTTTTTAAAAATAAATTTAAGATTTTGGCTATGGCTAATTTTAGTCATGATTTTTAGTATATTATCAAACCGAGCCTTAATGTTATATTATTTTTTTAATTATTAATTTTTTAATTTTTTATTAATTATTAAATTATTGATTATTAATTAATTGATTGTTTAATGTATAATTATTTAAATAATTATATAATAATAAATAAACTTAATAAAAATATAGTAAAATTATGTTTTAATTATTTGTAATTTATTAGACTTATTTACTACTTGTTTACTAAATAATAATTAAGTGCTATTATCTTTGAATTAATCACACTTAAAGATATTGTATTGTATATCAAGTGACAAACTAATCTGTTTATGTTTATTTATTTTGGTGGTAACTAAAATTATTATGATTTAGTAGATTGTTTACTGATTGAGATTTTGGATAGTTCGGGTACTAGCCTAGCTAAAGTTCTAAAATTTTTAACTTGGTGACAACATTATTTTATCCGAAAAATAAAATATATCAAGCGATGCGTCTCAATTTGAATAATCATATGTGAAGATATTATGCAAATATTTAGAAGAAATAAGATATATTAGCATGGTATATTAAAGGTGGTGACGAATGTGAGATTATGTTAAAGCGTGTGTCTCAAACGTATCTAATGCTATACATTGAAGCTATACCACTTATTAGTACATTATCGCATGTGATTGAGGGAGATTTATTTCGGACATACTCAAGAAAGTGGCTTATCTCTCGGTTACGCAAGACTGTCAAATATACATCTTTCATCACAATTTGAAGAACTACACCATGTTCTAATGCATCGTAAATTTTTCTTAAGCAAATATATTGTATAGATATATTGTTAAGCTATATTTTTTCACAATAAATTCATTTAAATCATTGTGCAATTTAGGTTGTAATATATTTATGAGATTTGTGGTCCATCCATAAGTTATAATGTGCAAGTTGATGCAATTAATGAAGAAGACGATGATCAATACAATATACACTGATAGTCCATCTCACTCTAAAGAGAATCAGACTCTAGTAATGATGAATTTAACGAGGAGAAAGAACGTTCAAAGAAAGCGAATATTGATACTCTTCTGCGCAATTTTTATTACAGCAGATTTAACATGGGTCAACAATCTGAAACAAACAATGCATATAATTCAATTTGCTGCAAACATGGAAGACTGGATGCAGAGATCGATCGTGATGCCTACATAGGTGGTCTAAATAGGCATTTAAATCTTGAGAGTTACAACATCTTTAGGAAAACACAATTTTTTATTCAAAATGGGAGTTGCAATATTCTTTGAGTGATTGGCAATCTGTAATCATGTGCAATATAAGACGATAACATCAAATAAATAAAAAATGGCATTACTTGTTACACATGCTGTGAATAAGCCCACTCAATGTCAATGACATTTAATACAATCTCCGCCAAGAAGTACGGCGGTGCATGGAAGATATCTACTCTTGGTGAACCGCATAACTGTTCAAACCCAAAACTTGATGATGACCACCATCAATGCACATTTTAGATTTATTGTTCGCTTAGTAAAACCAACAATGCGAGCTCAATTAATATGCGCCCAAGTGACATCATGTCACGGGTCAATGCAAAGTATAATATTAAAATAAGTTAACATGAAAGCATGAGATATACTCGAAAGGAAGGCCATTTAAGACTATATTTTGGTTGGTTGAGAAGAATCATATAAAAATTTGTACCGATATTGGAGTGCCTAATAGCAGTTATACCTAGAACTGTTTATGAGATACAGAAATCTCAAGTAAATAGATTAAAACGTTTGTTCTGGAGTTTCGTCCATCTATTAAAGGATGGAAATTCTATCGCCCAGTGTTGTATTAGATGAGAATATTTTTTCTAGGCAAATATCGTGGTACTTTATTAATTGTTGTAGGCATAGACGCTAATAATATTATAACATGCTAAAAATTATTCTAATGTATATATTTAAAAAATTACACAGTATTAATTGAAATCATCTGTTCTTCATGTGCAGTCGTATGGCACAAGGACAAGGGCGCGGCGGTAGGGTGCGGCAGGACAGATGATCTTCCCCCAGCTATTCATCCGTCGCTGGAGCACTTACGCGGGACGGCATCGTGATGCATATTCCAGACCATATCGATTGCTACAAACACTGCTAGCCCCTCCTTAATGCTACAAGATGCCTGTCACATGCCCTACATTTATAAATGTATTAGATGTATTAGATGAATTCTCCAGAACGAAAATTTCTGAAGGATGCTTCCAAATTTACCATAAGATCAGCAACTTGATTCGTCTTCTCAGTAAATATGAGAATAAAACAAAATGATAAAAGGTTGTGTTAAAAGCTGGACAATCTACTGAAAGGATCAGTTAAACAGGAAGTTTGTTACATCCATTTTGATGATAGTGGGGAGAAATCACTGGTGAGATAAGATACTACTAATAATTCTCTGAATTTGGAAGACGAGTACTTTCCCTGTCATCGAAAGATTGAAGAAAGAGTTGTTCAAGCATCAGGATTTCCATGGTCCTATGACGTTTCACAGGCAAATGTTTATTCTTTCAACAGCATTCAGATGCCCAGTACTTTGACTTCTTTTTTTCTTTTGCTTTCTACTAAGGAAAAGGAGGATTTAAACACCTCAATATTCCTCCCGTGGACTTTGAATCATGATCATCAAATTCAATCCATTTAAGTATATTGATTAAGTTTTAAAGTTTCCCAGATCTTGGATGATCACAAGTTCTAGTCTTAACAAAGAGGCTTATTGCTAAATCAATTGGTTACACACAACGCTAGAGCTGGCTATGCTAAACAAATATCGCAGTATGTAATGAAAAAAAAAAAAAACTAGACAGGGCTTAATAGAAATGAAAACTTTTTATGTGGATTTCTACATTATCCTCACACAATTTCATACATGTTTATATGAAGGCACTAAATTTTCATAAATAATAAAAAGAATATTAGTTTTATCTCCGAATGTTTTTTGGGCCTATTGGGCTATGCATGCTATTTAATCATACCAAATAATTAAGCAGTTTCATTCATTATAAAACTCTTAAAAATATATATTAAATTAATTTAATAAACAACATTATACAATAATTTTTAATTAAAAAAATCATTTTATTTCTATTTATATTTTTTTTATACATTAATTATTTTAATTTTAATATTTTTTATAATTTTTTAACAAGTAATTAAGTATTAGCTTTATTATATATAAAATAGTATTTATTATCAAACCACAACATTTTGTGATAAAATAAAATTGACTTTTTTATTGCCAAAATAACCTTTAATATTAAATTTCATAAATCTAATTTTATAAATTAAACTTCTTCTCTGCTATAACATCTTCTTTACTTTCAACAAACAGGGATTTCAATAATGATTGGGTTCAATACTATGTGATATTCATCTCATATTATTTGATGAAATTTGATTGTTTAAATAATTTTTTGATAATATGTAAAAAATTCAAAATTAATAATTGTTCTAAAACATTTAATAAATACCACAAAATGAGTGAACACCTATGTCTTACTTTAATAATATATATGAAGAAAAATGCGATTAAATTAATTTATCTATTATATAATATAATGCTATTAAATAAATAAAAATAAAATTTAGATAACATGAATTTACTAAAAACTTATGCAGCTGAAAGAAATGCCATACAACTTGGGAAAGAAGTTTTAGAAAGGTGTGGGTGGAAACGTTATCTTCGTACTTATGTAATATTGTCTACAAAGCAAATAAGTTTTTTGATTTAATAATAGGTAATATTTACATACACACACTTTATATCACCGATATTATTTTACATATCAAAACTGTCTTTCTTAAAAAAAACATTAAATACAAAACACGCCCATTTCAATGTTACACCCTGAAAATTCTACTCCAAAACACATCTTTTCTTACACCCAAGCGCGTTTTCTTTCTAAATTTGCAGTGTAATTTTTTGAAAATGAGTGTTACAACATCAGTAATTTTAACTAATAATAGAGTGTTATGACGTAAATTATGCCGCATAATAATAGTTATAAAGTATAATTTTTATAAAATTAATAAAACTTATTAATCAAAAAACTAAATATACTGGATGTCATGATATTTAAATTCATAACATAATATAAGATGAACCACAATGCTCTCTTAAAATAACTTGATAAAATGTGCAGGAACTAAGAACACAATATTGCAACCCAATGCATACAGAATTTAGTTTTGTCATCTAAAACAACAATATGTAAACATTACATTTCCATTACCAGCAAGTTAACTAAATACTTGCTTTTAAGCAATACACTGTTACTCGTTTTAAAACTTTGCAGATAAAATGAACTGAGGACATCGTCGATAGAAAGAGGAGAAGATGGGATTACTGCGATCTGGAAACGATACCTCAGCCAGATGGATGGATGCGAGTCAAACTCCCTGGCTTTTGACGTGGCACCAAAGAGGGAGTGGGCGACACTCTCAGCGACGACCATCCCTGTGTTTTTGTTTCTCGCACCAACGTAGGTTCGGTGTAAGGAATCTTTCTGTGCCTAACACACACTTCGCGGTGATTCTAGCACATCCTGTGGGTCATTGTTGATGTTTTTTTTTACGTGCCATCATCACAAAAATCACCCAATCGTAAGAAAACACAGGCGTGAACAAGGATCGATACGATGTGGTGTAATTAAAAGGGGATTTTACACGCAACTAATAATTATTACTCACATCAAGCTTGCATTCGGAGAGATAGGAGATGGAACACTGTTCGACGAGAGACACTTCATTGGTGGCCCAATCGGCGTGCATCGCCGCACCTCCCACCCATCATCACCAAATTGGCTATGGCCCAGCCGCCAAGTTTCCCATTCTTGTCCTGTCATTAATGCATAGCATTATCCATTCACTTTGATTAACAAAAATATTTGATTTGTTAAAAAATTGCAGATTAAAATAAGATGCTGGATCAGGGGGATTTGGATTAATTGAAACAAAAAGGTGTGCAAAATCTAGCAGAGGCTTTCGTGGTACTGACAGTGAGGCGAGGGTGGAAACTTTGAAGAACAGGAGATCTGGCCCGGGCGGAATGCTTCGACGTGGATCTCTCGGAGAAGGAGAAACCTTCGTAATAGCTCGCGTCTCACCGGCGCGCGGTGCGGGCGGGCGGACCCAGCCTCTCGGACAATCCCCTCCTCTCTCCGGCCCACCGCTAGGGGCTCCTTTCTCGAACCTTTTCCATCACTCATATACATGATCTAGCCCCTCTCTGTCTCATATTTAGTGCGCAATTGGTGCCAAATCACCTCAAAACATTATTTATTTATTTATGACATTAAAATTTATTTATGTGAATTGGAACCTTTTTAATATATATTGCATATTTTAAAAATAGTATTATAATATTTTATTTTAAATTTTTTTTTTAAATTTTATTTTCTAGTCAAACCACTATTTTTTAAAATATTTTAAAATTTTTTATAATGTCAATCATCCATCTATATGAATTATTTCATCTTGAAGCAAAATTATTAACATTCAAATCAACTAATTGCTATTATTATATACTTGCAACCTTTAAGCTTAATTATAAAGTAGGAAAGAGGACAAATAAGTAGTAAATAGAAATCGATAATTTTTCTATGTAATTCACAAATAAAAAAAAGACGCTTTAGAGTTTTATAGTTACGTTATTCTTTTAGCAGTGAGCATCTTCAAAATCATATATTATATTGTCCTTACTTCAGATGAGTTATTTTATATCTCAAGGACATATTAAACATAACCTGAATAAGCATCCTTGATTGAAACAACAATTAATTAACACTTTAAAATAAGCAAAACACAAAAACTTGTCCAAGATCTCAATTATTATCATGTGTATCCCGAACATAAGCTAGTTTGTTGAAACTTATTACAGCTTAATTCAATAATTTTGTTGGAGGACTATATATAAAACAAATTCATAAAAATCATGATCCATTAGTTTGAGATATGCTCCAACCATCACGAGGAAAAAATAAAAACATAAATATTCTAACACACAAACACACACCGCATCCACACACTGCAGGCAAACGTGCGCCACACACGCCAAACAGGCATAGGCACAGATCACATCACAAATATCAGCACATAAGGAAATAGGAGCTTGAAATTATAAGAGTTTTATAGTCAATGAATATTTTTTAGATGATGATTTTTAAAAAAAGAAGGAAAGCCTTGTCATGAGATTTGAAAATAGAATTGACATAAAAGGACGTTTAAATCAGTAAATAAAATGTGGAACCCTTGAAATTTTTGATTAATTAGACCGTGACAAGGGCTGTGGGATAAGGTTTGTATTAGGAAGATTTTAATAATAATATGTTTGACTTTGATGAGGAATCGGTGTTTGGGAAAAAATTAAAATTCAAGAAACATGTATATAATTGAAAAGTTGAAAACCTCACAAGTGAAGTGAAGTTTTCACGGACATTTTAATTAATATCCTAATTTCACTTGAGAACAGCACTTGAAAGAATCTTATAAATTACTAAGATGATGGATTAATATAATTAGATTTATTTTACAATATTTTAATTTCAAGAGTTCATGGACAATAAAACTCTCTTGATCATCAATTCCAATGATTGTCGTGTATTCCTTCATCCATAAAATAACACTCTTTTTAGAAAATATCTCTCATTTAATAATGCATATATCTTTTAACAGATATATATAAATATATTTGGTGTTCACTTTTTTTATCTATTTTATATTATATATATTAAATCACATGTAGATATAGATGTATTATAAGCCTAGCTGGAATATGTGTTGTTTGCATTTCACGCATCAAGAAAACTCAAAGAAATTATATATAATATAATACCAAATAAGCTCGAATTTTTAACATGAAGCCTATGCATATATATATTTATAATTATTAAACCTTAAATTGCTTATCATATGTATAATTAAAATTATGAACTCTTAAAATTCTCTAAAATGATTAATATTGCTTTCGAGTAGTGCCCATAGACAATTCCTTTTCCATGGTTTCACATGAATTTTAATAAAAACATTAAATCCTTAATTTCGTATAAATATCAAGCATGCAAAGCTGAGAACAATTTAATAAAATTATCAGCTGCAAGAATTATTTAAACTCTTTACCTGTCTTATTAAAACAGTACTAATTAGTTAACTTTAGTATTTTTAAAATTTAAAAACCTTTTTAATCTTTAATATTTTAATAGTTTAACACTTAATAATTTATATTGTTATTTTATATAATATATAATTATTCTCTTTTCTTTCTTTTTACATCCCTTTCTTCCTCTTTTTACAAAATTAAGGAATTCGGAGGCCAAATACAAATTATGTATCTATCTTTAAGTTGGTTGTTCAAATTAAATAACTAATTTTTAAGGGTTCTCTCTTGTCTGGCGGATGAGCGCGCTGTTTGATCTGGAGTTGCGGGAGTGGTTGGCGCGTCAGTGCTTGCCCCCACGATGAGGGCGCCCGACGGGGAGGCTGGTGTCCTTGCGTGCCGTAGCCCCGCATCTTGTAGTTCTCAAGAGGCCGTACCATTACGTAAGGGTGCTCTGCATCGGAAAGCTCCAACGTCCCATGATGCCGCACTCTGCTTTCCATCTTCTGATCAATCCTCACCTCTACTATTGACTCCTTCTGAGGGAGGTATGAGCCTCTCGGCTCGTCTGCCTTGGCGTTTGCTCCAATTTCGCGTTCCGGTCTGCAAGCTTAATTTTCAGTCTTGCATGTCGGCACATGGTCCTACCAATTAACCTACACAGGAGCACCTGCTATAGCAGGGCCATGAGCATAGGCAGCAATTAACTACTTGTAAGACTGTCCACGGATCAGGGTATCCACCGTGGCCGATTGCTGCGAATAGCGGTGGCAAATACGCTTTTATTTTATTTTATTTTTTGATAATGCAATAATCCGGTTCGCGCAAGATTAATGTGCGAATTTGCGTTGGAAAAGCCAGCTCGCATGGGGCTTTCCTTCTCAATCAAAAAAAAAAAAAAAAAAAAAAAAGATGGCTCCCCATTTCCTTTCCTCAGCTGTTTACATATGGCTATAAATCTAGCAAACTAAATCTAAAACTTAATATTCTGAATACAAATAGTTACTTTCAAATTAAAACGAGTTCAATAATTCATCTCGAAAAATCCATTTATCAATTTTATTAGTAGCCTATTGTTTGCAGCTAGGCACGCACAGATTCTTAATCTGAACTGACAGGGAGTGATCAAAATGTCGTTTCTGGTAGAGTTTCTCTCATTTCGTAGCTCAGAGTTGACCAATTGTTAATATCTACGAACTCAGTCCTGAATCCATAGAACTATGTGTGCGAGAGCAACTAATCAGGAGTCTAAATTCTCCTCGAAGGCTAGCGACCGGGCGTGTTATATAGCTCTCGGCCTCCCAAGAATTACAACTATGGAAAATTGACTTCAAAAAAAAAAGGACACTTATGAAAATTGGAGCATACATAATGGAATGCTGTTCTTGGTTCATCAATGAACAACAAATGGATATTAAATAAGATTTGAATCATTAAAGCAAGCTATTGTCAAGACTAGAATTTACTATCTTGATGGTGCAAAAAGAAAGGATGAGAATGACCACTTTCTTTAAATATCAATAAGTGACAATTGATCTTTGAGAAGATGGCATAGCCACTTACAGTTAAAAGAAGCTTTGAGAAAAATTTTGAGAAACCACAAGGATAATAAATTAAAATCACACAAGAAAAATTCTCAAAAATCTCTTCATGGCTGAATTCCATTATTTAATATTTCTTTCGAATGAACACAAAATATTTTTGATTACTTTTACAAGAGTTGGACACCTAACAAAAAGTGCAAGTAGACCCAAGTTCAAGT
>KZ454427.1:95901-117471 GCA_002786265.1 Apostasia shenzhenica
TATTTTATTAGTTAGTTATTTGAGGTATGCAACAGAACTCTTAAATCAAAATCTTTCATTTTAAATGAAATATAATAAAAATTTTTAATTTTTTTATTTTATAATTTAAATAATTTTAAATTATTATAATATTATTATAAATAGTTTATTTGACCCTACAGGTCTTGACTCCGCCACTGTTGAAAGAAATATGCAGCATCATGTGTGCAGTGGGCCTACCGACTACTCACCTGTTACTAGAGAGTTTTTTTTTTTTTTGATAAAAACCTGTTACTTGAGTACTGCTTGACTACATGAATTTACTAACCAGCATTAATTGGAGCAGGGAAAGGAACGCACCGTCGACCAAGAGAGGAAACCAAAAACCAGAGAGATATAGATAGATGGCCGACCGCGTCTTCACCGTCTCCAATCTCATCCACCGGGCCGTCTCCTCCTGCCTCACCAACCCAATCATCGCCGGAGCCACTGCTCATCGCTTGATCCATGGCGACGAAAATATTGCCGCAAGGGAGGAGGACGACCATCAAAAACACGAGGAGAGAGAAGACGAAGAACAGGAGTATGTTTCGGAGAAGGGAATGGAGATCTGGGAAGCGGAGGAGCAGAGAATGAGGGACATGGAGGTTTTCATGGCCGATGTCTTCAATGCAGTTTCCGCCGTTAAGAAGGCATACGTCGGCTTCCAGCAGGCCCACTGCCCTTGGGACCCGGACAAAGTCCGAGTTGCCGATGCAAGCGTCGTCGCTGAGCTCCGCAAGCTCAGCCGACTTCGGGACCGATTCCGCAGGGGAACAATCGTCGGCGCCGTAGGTGGCGGACCGCCGCTGAGAGAGGTTGTGGCGCCGTACGAGGCGGCGCTGGAGGATCTCCGGCGGGAGCTCAAGGTCAAGGAAGCCGAGATCGAAAACCTCAAGGAAAAGCTGCGTTGCAGCACACCGCGAGGCAGAGGCGGAATGCACCGACATCGCATTCATTCCAGCACGAAGATCGATCTCATCTGCGACATGGGTTAGTAATTCATTAACCCTCTCGTTCGTTAAATGCTTTTACATCTGCAGTGCCCCTGAAGACCAATGCAGTCGGGAGGTCCTTTTATTTAATTATATCATCCTGATCTACCTAATTGTCGAGATTTGGTGACCCCAAACAGCATCACCGGCAGCACCAACGGCGGAGCTGTTTCAATCGTACATTGAAGTTGTGAAGTCGGCTTCCAAATCCTTCACGGCGCATCTCCTGTCCCTGATGCGGGCCGCGCGTTGGGACCTGGCGGCGGCGGCTCGGGCCATCACTCAAGACGTCAGCGACGGGGTGGCGTCGGCGGAATGGGGGAACCTTATCCCGGATGTGGAGCCGCAACACGCGAGGTTTGCGCTGGAGTCTTACGTGAATTGGAAGCTCTTCCAGGGGTTCGAGAACGAGACGTTTTACCTGGAGGGCTCCTTGAAATCGCTTCTAAGCCCGGCTGACTTCCGCCGAGATTGCTTCTCCCAGTACCGGGATATGCGCCGCATGGACCCGGCAGAGCTGCTAGGTATCCTCCCCACCTGCCAGTTCGGCCGCTTCGCCGCAAACAAGTATCTGGCCGTCGTGCACCCCAAGATGGAGGATTCCCTGTTCGGCGGCACCGACCAGCGGGAGACGGTGGTTGCCGACGGCCATCCGAGGACGGTTTTCTACAGGGAGTTCCTGAGTCTAGCAAAGGCTGTGTGGCTGCTGCACCTGCTCGCCTTCGCGCTAGACCCGCCGCCGAGCCACTTTGAGGCGAGCAAGGGGGCGGAGTTTCATCCCGAGTATATGGATAGTGTGGTAAGATTCGACGGTGGCATGGCTACGCCGCCAGGGGCGGTGGTGGGCTTTTCGGTGGCGCCAGGGTTTAAGCTTGCGAGCGGGTCCGTGCTGCGAGCCAGGGTATTCCTGGTGCTCCCGGACCAGGATGGAGCGAGTTAGCATCTAACGAGGGATGAGAATGTGGGCCGGCATATCTGCTGTAGTTTGGCATTGTGTTAAAAGTTTGGATTAGTCGCTTGGAAAAAAAAAAAAAAGACCAAGTTTGGATTAAATGTATGCATAGGAAATAAAATTAGCTTATTAATAATTTTATAGATTAAAATAAATTAGAAGGCATATTCAATGTAAAATAAAAAATAATTTTTAAATGAATGTGGATAAGATATGATTTAAATTTAATTTTTTAGTTTTAAATTTATGATAAAAAAATTCCTAATCTATGAAAATTATTTCCATTAACCTTCCATTTGGTGCCTTAAAACCAAACAAATATCTTGACTATAAAAATCCAATCAGATTTAATTTAATTTTTTTAAAATAAAATATGTTTCTTTAACATTTTACATAAAAATTTAAATTTTAAAAATTAATTGAATAAATTAATTTTAATTTACACCCAGACAATCCCTGATAAAAGCATGGCATATGCGATGCAAGATTGTAGGTCATGATTTATGGCTCACTTCAATGTAGAATTTGAACAGCTCCACTATTGATGTTACTAGTGATACTGTTTGGCATACCAAATTTCAATGCTATTTGTTTATTGAACAAACATTTTTTAAATTTTTTTTAACTTAACATATCAAAATATCAAATTAATCAAACTTTAAACTAACATATCAAAATACATAATAATTTTAATATAAAAATTAATTATTTTTTTATACCATATAAATCTAAAAATAAAAATTATTATTATTTAGATACTAAATATAAAAATAAATTACAAATTAATTTCACATCTCGCACCTATCGAATTGATTATATTCTTATTAATACTATCTAATAATTTGACCCACCATACTGCACATGCATAACGCATGTTATTTTAATTTACATTCATAATTTTTAGCCTCTTATTTTAAGGAACAAAATAAAATAATTAAATATATTTTATTTCTAAATAAATTTTTTTTTTGAATCTTAATATGTAATAAATTTAATTTTAAAAAATTTTAATATTGTATTAATAAAAATGTAAGAACCTGTTAATAGATTTTTAAAATTTATAAATCAAAATTTAATTAAAAATTAATTAAAAATTAATTATAAATAATTATAATTAAATGTTTAAAATTTTATAAATTAAATTAGAATTAGTAATTAACTATAGGGACGTATCAGTAATTAACCCCACCTTTTGTCAAACTATTTTGTAGGCCATTGTGACCTAATCCCAATAATTCCGCACTGGGTGCCTTGTTGCTGCGGCGGCAATTACGCCGCCGAATGTCATGGCGAGAGCAGGGAGACCTTCCAATGGTGGTGCTTCAAAACCATCTTCCCTCTTTCACATGATCTGGTCTCATGTTTTGTGGCTTTAATTTCTCTGTTCTTCTGTTATTCTCTGCTTCTTTTTCTTATTTGCAGAGGTTCTTCTCCAGCAGCTGAGAGATGGAACCGCCGAGTTCGAGCTCATCCGGCCTCCAGTTTCGCGTACTCCTTCTGGGCTTGGGTTCTTCGCAAGAATCACCTCTTCTTTGTATGTTCTTCGTCTTGAAATCTGATTTATTTCCATAGAAAAGCTCTTCCACGTTTTTCTGCAGATGAATGATTTCTCTTCTATCTAATTGCGGAATCAAAGCAATGAGATTTCACCGGCAATGACGAAAGTGGAACGTCACGCGATTCAGAAGGTGACGGGTGACGGCCGCTGCATGTTTCGTGCGCTGGTAGATGAAAAAATAATGAAAATAAAATCTGGAATTTCTTTCTAGTTTTGAAACTCTCTTCTAAAACAATTACGAAAACATGATTCCATTTTTAAAACATTTTAGCACCTTAGTTGTTCTAATTTTCTCTGTTGTATTCATTAAATATATGTGCATGTTGTTATAGTTAACACATATACTGTTTGGAACAGTTTAAACATAAGCTGCATAGTATTCAGCTGTCCCGAAGATAACTTGGATTGTAACAATTCAAGGCTCTGGCTGAATTTTACTAAGTTAAAGTTGTGTAAGTCTGCAAAGGTGTTTGACAATAATTTTTCTTTATGCCTTAAAAATTCAGTTAAGCTGTTTAAATTGGTGTAACCAAATACAGCCATAATTTTCACATCTATTATCTCAATTTTTAAGAATTAGATCTTTATAGGTATCTTGCTTACGCCTGAACATGTCATATAAGTACTCATGCTTATATAATTTGATATATATGTTTTTGACAACTTCTAATGTTGCTCAAATGATTGTTACAGGTAAAGGGAATGGCAAGGAACAGGGGTTTGGTGCTTAGTTCTAGCCAAGAGAGAGATGATGCAGGTTGATATATATATATATATATATATATACACACACACACACACACACACCTCATAGACTCCATATATGTTATGTATAGCTGCAAACTGCATATTTCTCTGCAGATGACGTGCGGATGGCCGTCAAGGAGGTTTTGTGTGACAATGGTGAAGAAAGACTCCAGTATGAAGAAGCATTAGTGGCAATTACTGTAGAAGAGTCTCTAAAACGGTAAGTGTATACAAATGAGCATGCTTTAATTGTTGTGGCTGATTAAATGGATGCTATTGAGGAATTTGACACTAAACTGTTGTAGATATTGCCAACGAATTGGACGTTCTGATTTTTGGGGAGGAGAGTCAGAGCTATTGGTATGTATCATCCTTATTATTCTGACCTATTATTAGAGTTGTCCATAGAAGCATATTTATATTAGAAGAACAATGTCATGATTTATTTGGAGAAAATCATGTTTGATATCCAATATTAGAGGAGGTTTGAGGCTCTGTTTGGCAATGGCCAAAAAAGTATGGCTAAAATTACCCATCACCAAAATCTTAAATTTATTTTAAAAAAACTTAAAAAAATTATTTTATATTTCATCTCACACAAATTCCAACATTAAACAATCACTTTATTTCACATCCAACACAATTCTCAATAAATTAATCAACTTTATTTCACATCATACACAATTTTTAATATAACCAACTTACTTTATTTCACATCATACACATTTTTCAAAAATGGCTAAAAATTCCAACTACATCTTCTTTTTTTCTTATTACCAAACAGAGCCTGAGGAATCTTTCTTATTGTCCCCACGCCTTTCCATATTTATTCACTTTTAGAGATGTGTTGACACGTTTGAAGTAGTCATTTTAAAGTGTTCCTAACACTTGGATCATAATCACTAGTTATGAATGCTGATAAGTCTCTATCATATAATTTCTCGTTTACCATGCATATACCACTACCCTATTACGACTAAGGACGACAATTTGTACTCATACTCGTTTAGCTTGTCCCATCCTACCCTTAATGGGGGTATGAGTCTTAAATTCAACCCACGAGCTAGATATGGGTTTAGATACGCCAAACCTGTCATAGGGCGGGTGGGTATGAGTTATATATATGTATATTCACCCTAACCCTCTAATTACGAAAGGCATAGAAATTTAAAATTATGATTTTATAAAAAACACTCAAATCTTGTCAAGCTTTATATATTTAGGCACATGTTTAGATCATAGGTTTAGGCAGACTAAAATTAATACAAAGAAAGCAGGCTAAAATTAAGCCATGAACTCAATTTCGTATTGGAAACAAGAAGTTCAATGACAGAAGATTATTGAATAAATTTATATAGCATGAGAGGATTTTAAAATGAAATCTATAGCTGTTCATAAAGCCAAGTAAACAACGAACCAATAGAATGGAGACAAAGCCTCTGTTTGGTTCATGCCTAAATTGGGTATGATCATTTTTTCAATTTTTTTATAAAAATGTATAAATCTTTTTTTGCGATATATATATAATGAGGAATCAAGTTTGTTAATTGTAAGAATATTAAATAAAAGTGATTATTGTATTGAGAATTATATAAATTACTTTATATTTTTTAAAAAATAGTTATACCCAACTTGGGCATGAGCCAAATAGGGGTTTACTATCACTCACAGGTGAACCAAATAGATGCAAAGAATCAAGAAATAGAAGTAACAAATAAGTTTTCTGAAGCAACTAGAAGAAGCCTTGGCCACTTCAAAGCTCATCGACATCTACGGTTGGCAGCCACTTTGCCTTCCTGAGTTGAGCTACGCCCTTTGCGTGGATCAGAAAGTGAAGAAGATCCCGCTTTTCATTGATATCAATGTGATCTCAAAAATCCCCTCCTTCGCATAGTCTAGAAATTATATTCATATTAGTTCAAAGGTACCATAATCGACAAGAGCATTCTCTGTAATAGCTAAAGGCCAACAATTGCTCACATTTCTATTAAAAGTAATATTTCTATAAAATTCTACACCAAATGGATTATTGTATCCCATGTGGCTAACCAGAAAGTATATCATGATTTGCTCCAAGCATTGTCTTGGCGCCTTTAGCTCATATTTGATAGGGACACACAGTAGATTCCTAAGGTAGTAAGGTATATTGTAGCTTGTCTGGTCAAGGTCGAATTTGCATGAACGAGAGGTAGTAAAATACAACCAAAAGAGAGAAATGATGACTATTTTTAGACAACAGGAATTTTTGGGGGATTAATCACCATTATACTTTTGAACATATAAATCATAGGTCGATAGAAGTCCTAGTAAATAAAATTGGATTATTGAATTCTGCGCATATAAAAAGAGAAAGAGGAAGACAAAAAACTATAAGGCATGATCTTTATTTGGAGCTAAATGAGGATTTGTTATTTGTTAGATTGCAATGGAAATAAAGAATTCATGTAAGTGACCTCACCTAGTGTGACAAAGGCTTGGTTTGCTGTTATTGCTTAATGTAAAATAAAGTTATTTTATTTTTAAAAATTATGTTGGATGTGAAATAAAGTTGATTTATTTTTTAAAATATATGTAAAATGTGAAATAAAGTTATTTTTTAATATTGATGTTTATGTTGGATGTAAAATAAAGTTAATTTTTTAATATTTAAATCTGTGTATATTGCGATATATATATAATATTGATGAAAATATTTTTATAGGAGTTTTGAGATTTTTAAATCCCCAATCAAACAAGGCCTTGAAGAATTTAGATACAGTTTTTAATTTGGATATAATTTTGTCCTATTTGCACTTCCCATTTTTCATAATTACTTGATTTTATTTTTCATCTGCATGTTTTTATTTGTTTATGAAAAGGAATTAAATGGATCAATCAAATGAAATAAAAAATTTTTAATATTGATTTTTGTATAGAAAATTTTGGAGGAGATTTAAATGGATATGTTGGAAGTGTGGCTGAGGAATTTAATAGTATTCATGGTGGGTATAGTTTTAGAGAGATAAATGAGAAAGGTAAAACTATTTTAGAGTTTTCTTCAGCATATGATCTTCTAATTGCTAATACTTTATATCAAAAAGAGAGAGGAGCTTGTTTTCACGTACTAGAATGGAAATTCAAGAACTCAGATTGATTATTTTCTTATAAAGAAATGAGATTGCTTGGATTGTAAAGATTGTAAAGTCATTCCAAGTGAATGTTTAACTACTCAATATTGATTAATAATTTTAGATTTTGAGATAAAGTATTAGAGAAGAAATAATAAGTCAAAATTCTATTCTCTAACTTGATGGTGAAATCTAAAAAATGAGAACAAATGTATATTTAAAAAAAAGGTTCTAGAACTTGGGAAATAAAATATTAACGGGAAAATTGATCTTATGTGGTTGACAGTTGCTAACTGTATTCGTATGGTGACGAAAAATATACTGGGAGAATCCAAAGGAATGATTCCAATTAATAAAGATGCTTGGTGGTGGAAAGATATACAAGAAAAAATTAAGGAGAGGAAGATTTGTTATAAAGATTGGTTTTAAAATAAAAATAAGAATAAATAAGAGAAATATAAAGTGGCTCAACGAAAATCTAAGAAAGTAGTAGGCAATTTTGTATAAAAAGCTAGACAATAAAAAAGAGAGACAATTATATAAGATTGCCAAAGCTAGAGATAAGAAAAATTAGAGATTTAATTGAAGTAAAATATATTAAATATGAAGATCAAAAAGTACTTTTCATGGAAGAAGATATTAAAGATATATGGATGAGTTACTTTCAATAGCTTTTCAATGAAGATTATGAAAATTCAATTGATCTTACAGAATTAAGCACCGCAAAAGAAAATAAAAATTACTCTTACATCTGACGTATTAGTAAAGCTGAAGTTTGAAAAGTTTTAAAGAAGATGAAGTATAAAAAAGCAGTAGGACCAGATAACATACTAATAGATGTTTAGAAGTGCTTAGAAGATGATGGAGTTTCTTGGCTCAGTAAATTGTTTAATATAATTTTGAAGACTAAAAAGATGTCAAATGAATAGAGAAAGAGTATATTAGTACCTATTTATAAGAATAAAGGCGGTGTACAAAATTGTGCCAACTATAGAGGAATTAAATTAATGAGGCATATTTTAAAACTTTGGGAGATGGTGATCGAACAAAGGTTACGCCATAATACTAAGGTATTAGAAAATCAGTTTGGTTTTATGCCAGATAGATCTACTATAGAAGCTATTCATTTATTAAGAAGTTTAATGGAGAAATTTAAGGAAAGAAAGGAAAACCTACATTTGGTTTTTATTGATTTGGAAAAAGCTTATAATAAAGTCTCAAGAGAAGTACTTTGGAGAGTTTTAGAAAAAAAGAGATTTGCATTGCTTATATTCAAACGCGCCGTTGCCGGGTCCCAAGTCCCGGATGAGAAATGCGGAGGGTTGCGTTAGGTAGTCGACAGCCAGCGTAAAACTTGTCGAATCAATCATGACATGAATCCTTTAGAAACAAAGGATTCATGTAGCTGACCCCACCTAGTGGGATTAAGGCTTGGTTGTTGTTGTTGTATATTCAGGTTATTAAAGACTTGTATGAAGAAGTTGTTACCTGTGTTCGGACACAAGGAAGTTTGACTAAGGATTTTCCTATTATAGTTGGATTACACCAAGGCTCGGCTTTAAGTCCGTATCTTTTTGCTTTGATTATGGAAGTCATGACTGGACATATCCAAGATGAAGTGCCTTGGTGTATGTTCTTCGCAGATGATATTGTCCTTGTTGAGAAAACTAAAGAGACAGCTAAAGCGAAACTAGAGCTTTGGAGGAATGCTCTAGAATCTAAAGGTTTTCATTTCAGTAGATCAAAAACTGAATATATGGAGTGCACATTTAGTCAAGAAAGAAATACTTATAATTAGAGATGTGACAATTGATCAAATTGTAAGAAGAGTGAGCGCTTTAGATACCTTGGATCAATTATACAAAATGATGGTGAAATAGATAATGACGTTATTAGCAGGATTCAAGCAGGATGGGTAAAATGGAGAAATGCTTCTGGTGTGTTGTGCGATAGGAAAATCCCATTCAAAATCAAGGGTAAATTTTATAAAATTGTAGTAAGACCAGCGATGATATATGATGCTGAATGCTGGCTTGCAAAAAGGAAACATACAAATAAAATAAATATTGCAGAAATGAGGACGCTAAAGTGGATGTGTGGATATACACGAAAAGATGGAATGAGAAATGAGTATATCCGAAAGAAAGTTGGTGTTACACCAATTGAGGATAAACTTAGAGGAAGTCGGCTTAGATGGTTTAGACATATAAATCGTAGGCCGATTGAAGCTTCAATTAGAAAAATCGAGCTATTGGATCTTGCCTATGTACAAAAAGTAAGAGGGAGATCATAGAAGACGTGGCAAAAAATTATAAGGAGTGATCTTAGTTACTTAGACTTAGATAAGAATTTGATAACTAATAGAGTGCAATGGAAACAAAAGATTCATGTAGCCGGCCCCACCTAGCGGGATTAAGGCTTGGTTGTTGTTTTATTGATTTTGTATAGAATATAATTAAGTTTTTTAATTTAAATGTATTAATTTCGCATTTAAGATTTGAAACAACAAAGTTTGATTCATCGCTAAGCTTTTAGGTATAAAAAGGCCAACCTATATAAATGTATCAAATAGGACCTACTATGTGGCAACTCACACGAATTTTTATTGTGTTTGAATGGGGGGAACCATTCGGAAGTCAATCATCGCGCACCACGACTATTGCATAAGTGGCTTCTCGTGATTGGATTTTGAATGGTGCTTTTTCAGAATTCAAGAGTTTCTCGTACTGAGCAGGTTGTATACACTTCTTTAATCTCCTAATGCTGTTGCTCTCATATGGATTTTGAACCCTAAATCTCCATCAAAGTGGAACCTTCTGTGGTTCTTCCTCGCTGTCTTCGATCCTCTTCTCATCCCCAATGCTATAACTTCTATTGTCCCCCTTTTAGCAATGGTGTTAGTACATTTCGGCATTTGCAGTAGCATCCTCATTTCTTTCCTTGTTCTATAGGTCATTTTTCAATTTTTGTGCTCTAGAATACATATTTAGCGATGATCAGCCTTCTCTTCATTATTGGTTGTGTATTTCAATATTAGCTGCAGAGCAACACTTGCATGATAATGAGCAAACACACTCTGTCCTAATGCATGTCATGCTTTATGGCAATTTCTTCGTTTGCGAAAGAAAATGGGATTTCCCTTGAACTGCTGCTCATCCGAAATCAATCTCTCAGCTTCTGTGATTGAGGTGGTGGCTGGCTTACATTTCTTTAATGTATTCATTACATCTTTTAGAATTTTTTCTCCTCTTCTGTTTAGCTACCATAGGTTTGGGGGGTTTAACATAACTCATTAACTCAACCAAATACAAATTGAAGCATAATTCCTTAAACTGTGTTTACTAACACAATTCCTCGTTTCTAACTCCATTAATGTGGGATATCCTTAACCACACTAATTGTCGTGTTATCTTTTTTGAGTCAGACAATTTTCTCTTTAATCTAAGTTTACAATCAAACACATATTCATATTATTTTCACAAACCCTACTTACTAACAAAACAGAACTTAGCCTCTGTTTTGTTAGTGACCAAGTTAGCCATGATTATTTTTTTAAAATTTTTTTATAAAAAATATCATTATTTTTGAGATATGTATATGATAAAAAATAAAATGAGTTAATTGTGAGAATATTAAATAAAATTGATTGATATATTGAAAATTGTATAAGTTATTTTATTTTATTAAAAAAATAGGCTTGATCAAGTTGGCTACTAACCAAACAAAGGCTTATTATTTAATTCAAATAACATTATACTAACCAAGTTATACTAACTCCAAAAATTTAACACAACCCTACAGTTTTTTCCTTTCATACAGTAGCATATTTGTATGTGCATTGGCTTCTGGTATGTTGTTCTACTTTTCTTCTGTTGTCTAAGAAGGAAAGCTTAGCTTCTTGTTTGGGTCCTAGAGAAGCTGACAACCCAGACAATATCATGTCAAACTTTCGACATTGAATCAGAGTCTGTTTCATTTGCCTGGGTCTGATTGTTTATTTGAAGTGATTCTCCAGGTCCTTTATAACTGGTACGTCACGGCTATTCTTCTCTTTGACTGATTTGTATTTCCTTTGGCATCTTAGAGCAAGTTCAGCTTCTTGTTTGGATCCTTGTCAATCCAGTTTCACACAATGTATCTAATTGCCTTTGTGCAATGATTTTCAGTGCCCTCTATAACAACATTCGAAAAGCACAAAGTTTCGGTATTCGAGTGAAGCAAACTAAAATCATTCAGTCTTGAAACAGATTGGTGTTTTGAGGCATTTGTTTGTTTGCAATAGCAATGGGAGGTTCTCCTTTTCCAGCCTCTCGTCCGCCTTTGAGGAAAATGCCATTGAAATTGCGGATGATGACTGGAAGAAATTGTTGGCTTAGTTGGGAGCATTGCCTGGTAAAGATGGGTAAAGCTAATTATGGAGTATTGTTCAGGATTATTGTATCCATTTTGGTTTCATGAAAGTGTTCTTCAGGAAATTGGGTTTGGCTTGTTGAAAGCATTGGATTGGAATGTGATATTATAAAGTTAATACTGCGTATGTATGACCTATGTTAAATGTATTTCTCATGTGATATGTATATTTTGAGAAATAAACTAAGAAAATGTGGAATATATGTTACATGAGAAATTAATCTATTATACGATTAATAGCGTAATATTTTATCAGATAATAGTAACTTTTTTTTGGTGGGGGGGGGAGGAGAAAGTTGAAGGCTAAGAAGAGATTAAGCTGTGTTTATTGTTAGGAGAATAGGAGTTAGAATTTGGTTGTTCAATATTATGATGGAGGGAGATTTTCTTGATAATGTGTGGAAACAGTGGTCAAAATTTGATGTAGAAAATCAAATGTAATATTAGAAATATTAAAGTTAGGATATGATGCCACAGTTAGGGATGAGATGCTTTTGTTTTGTAGGAAGTTAACAATTTTAGGAATGATGATATAGAGATAATTTTTTAAGAATGTCAGTAATATGAAATAAGATTTAGCTTTCCATGTTGTAATATGTATAAATTCTGAGTGATATTAATTTTTTTATTTGTTTTGGTATTGTTGTGTGATATGAAAAAGTGTTATGCTACATGTAAAGGCATTGTTGTATAAAGTTTTTTTATTTAATAAATTGCTGTTAAAGATTGCTCTCACAAGAAATGTTTGGTGGGAATTATTGTGCTTTGGGAAGTATTGTGTTGTCTGGAATATTGTATTGTATAGTTAGTTTATGTTTTTGATATAATTGGATATATATAGAATTATTTTAATTATATGTATATTAATAGGTAATTGCATATACAATGTTATATATTATTTTGTTTGTGATAAAATTTGATTATATGTATATTATTTTAAATCTTGTACTAATAGGATGTATATGTATCGCTGATAGATTTAAAGAATTCATTATTATATATATATATATATATAAAATAATTATGAATATATATGCTCAATAATCATGGCTATATATCTATTCAATAACTAGTAGTATATTTGTGTATATTTACGTATTCGAAATGGTATTGTAGTTTAGTTTTTAGGTCCAATGCAAAATGATAATTCTTTTTTTGTTATATTGTTTATAAATAATAGAGATTTTTTTTTGTTTTATTATTACATATGCTAAGCATATTGTTAGAAATTGTAATATATCATTGTATAAGAATACATAAACCTACACATTGTTATTTAACATCAACAGTAATATCCAAAAGTACTTCTAATGAAAAAATATCAAACATCCAAAACCACTTTTACCCATAAATATATTTATCACATACGCAACACTTTTAATTTCATCTCAAATGTTTCATAACATGGTTTTCGAAACCACGTATAGAGGTGCTATCAAATATGATGGGCTATGATGCCTCTGTTAGGAAAAGTAATGACAAGGTAACTTGGGTTAGCTGTCATCGGCTTAATATCATTGCTTTTCTTGGCATAACTTTGGGTAGGTGTGCTATTGTTGAAAGGTTGGATTCGACCCATGGGAGTTGGGTGCGTTGTATGTGTGAATTGGTTTGCCCTTCCCATTAGCTCAAGTTTTTGGGATGGATACCTTCAAGGAAACTAAAAATTGGTATTAGAATAGATCTCAAGTTCGAACTCTGAAATTGTGCTTGGTGGGAGGGGAATGCTGGGAAAAAGAGTGATTAGATGACCTGGGTTGATTGTCATTAGCTTAGTACCATCAATTTGGCTGACATAACCCTATGTTATTATATTATTGTTGAAAAAAAAAAGTTAGGTTCAACCGGTAAGCGCTGCATATGTAATATAGTAATAATAAGTAAATTAGTTGTGTCATTCTTATTAGCTCAAGTTTTTTTGGATAGATTAGTGCCAAGGATCCTATGAACAACCTCAAGTTTCGATTGCCTCCATCAAAGTACTAGGTCCTCGACTACTTGAACGATAATGGTCTAGCGCCGTTGCTTGGGATGCATATGCTTGACGTGGGAGATCCTTCATCCCTTCTGACTCTATCACAATTCTTTTTTATCTCTCACATTGTGCATTAACCATCTTCCTCTACTTTGCCATAATTCTTTCTTGTTTCTCCTCCCTGGAAAGCACGTCTCCAAATGCAATTTCATGTCCTCCCTCGTTAGAATTTTTCTATTGCTGTATTGGCAACATGGAAATTATATCTTGTCTCTTGATTTCAAAAGACTTGTCAATGAACACGCCTCATCTAATAACTTTTCATCCCTTCAGCAAAAATGTCACACAATCTACCATGATTTGTATTTCTTTCATCCAACCATGTAAAAATGATTTCATCATAATGCTTAGCATAACTGCAATGATACAAAATCATTTCTCAAAAAGAAAAGATATTATTTTTCATGAGATAATGTTTGATGTAGTAAAACTTAATCAAACCTATCACTTGCAATATAGTCTAGCGGTGTACAAAAATATTTGAAGAATTAGAATTGATTCGTAAAATCAAATTGATCAATTCGGTTTAGTTCTAATATGGGTTGATCTAGTTTTAGTCCCAAAATAGTCAAATTGTATGATTCAGTTTGTTTCTCAGTTCTTACATTTAGGTATCTCGTAACTGATCTGAACCGATCATAAGCTATTTAGTTATAGATTTGTACATTTTAAAGTTTCCCTCCATGAAACTAGTACCAGTTTGTAAATTTCATTTTATGACCTTTCGCGTTGCAATTCCACTACATTGACATTAGTTAATATTTATGTCATAAAAAATTTGATTATTAAATTTCAGCAAAAAATTGATTATTATCTTATTGACATATTAACTGTTTGTTGTGGTGCATCTATGAAGTATTTACATTTGAATTTTTTTTTTTTCACTCTACTCAATTTAATTTGTTGATTTAGATGCAAATCGTTAAATCTGAAAACCAAAGGCATTGTCTAAATATTAGCATACACAATGGTAAATACATTAAAAAAGCATTATCTAAAGTTGAAGGTGTGGATCCTGATGGCCCATTAACATTATCTTTTGCTTCAAATAAGAGTGGACTTAAAATTAGGATCTGAACTGGATTTCTGTATGAATCTGGTTTTCTTCCACTAGAATTCTAGTCCGTGCTGGTTCTTGAAATTATGGAATGAAATCTAGTTCATTTGGGTCCAAAGTTTGCATGAAATTGATCTAAATGGAATTGAGTTGCACCCCTAATATAGTAATTAGACATGGCGTTGACTCATTTGTGCTTACAGAGCGTATTATTTTAGAGCAAAATGAAGGATGGAGATCTATGTAGCTGATCGACTAGCTTTGCTGCTGTTGAAAGTGAAGAATGAATGGTTTTCTTTTTTAAATTCGGCTGTATCTTATAATACTATACAAACAAAAACATATACATCAAATACAAAAGGAGCAATCCTCGTCAAGAATTGCCAAGAATGAATGGTTTTAAGCTGCGACAAATCGGTAAACCAACGCAAGAATTATATTGTACTAGTAAAACTGTGATGTCATGGATATAAATATGCAAGAATGAAACTAAAATAGTAATAAAAGGATGCACCAAACCAAGCATGAAAAAACAATGACAAATTAAGCTTTGATCCCACTAAGTGGGGTTGGCTATATGAGTCCTTTATTTAGTTTGCTCTCTATCAAATAATAAATTCTCATTTAACTCCAAATATGTAAAATTATTTCTTATAGTTTCGTGTCATATTATTTTTGACATTTTTTTCTCTTTTGACATAGGTAAGATCCAATAATCTAACCTTTTTTACTAGAGCTTTTATCGGCCTATAATTTATATGTCCAAACTATTTAAGCCGACACTCTAAGCTTATTTTCAATTGAGACCACTCTATTCTTCTTGCGGATATATTCATTTCTTATCTTGTCCTATCATGTATACTTGTTTATCTATTTTAGCATCCTCACTTCAGCATTACTTATCTTATTTGTGTATTTCTGCTTTGTAGGTTAGCATTTAGTACCATATAACTTCATTAGCTTTATAATTGTTTTATAAACTTAACCTTTAAGTTTGAGTGAAAATTTTTTATCACACAATATGTCAAATGCATTTCTTGATTTTATCCATCTTACTAATAATATCACCATCTATATTTTTGTTATTCTGTATAATTGATTCAAGATATCTAAATCGCTCACTCTTCCTGATAACTTAAGCATCTATTGTCATTTTTTCGCTACAATTATTTCTATCTTGACTAAATTGATACTCCATATATTCAGCTTTTTATCTGCTACAATGAAAATTTTTAGATTCTAATTTATTTCTCTATAACTTAATGAGAATATCATTTACAAAAGCTTATACCAAAACACTTTTTCTTGAATGTATTCAGTTAAAATTTTCATAACCAATGCAAAGAAATATGGACTTAAAGTTGAACCTTGATGTAATTCAACTGAAATTTTAAAACTTTTAGTTAAACTCTCTTGTATCTGAACATATGTAACAACTCATTTATACGTATCTTAAATAACTTAAATGTAAACAGTCAGAGAGTCAAACTCGATTACCAATCAGCACAATCATCTAATATACTTATTCATAACTTCGCTTTTTTCAGATTGAGCAAATTTGTTACACGGACATCTATTTTTCACGGTCTCCAATGTAGATTTGTTATTTCTTTCACACCATGTAAATTCATTTAGGCTTTTGAAATCATTCGGATCACTTAGATGCTGCTATAAGACTATCTTTGAGGACAACTGAATGAAACAAAATCATTTCTCAAAAAGGCAAAATAGGACTAATACTATTGGTAGGTTTATGAGATATCAACGCAATAGGTGTGTGTAGTGTAGTAAACAACCTCTTAGCATGCAAGGGAACTCTATAACTAGCTACGGTATCGAAGCCCGCCACGTCACGGTCCGTGGAGTCCGATGCGTAGTGCGCTCATAACCATAGAATTAGAGGTAGTAACTAGCCGTAGACGGGTGTACAAAAATATTTGAAAGAATATCGGACGATTGATGGGTCGTAAGTTAATCAAATTGTCATTGGTTTAGTTCTATGGGGTATGGCGATAATGATCAGTTGGTTATATAGTCGGCAAACAATAGTCGAAAAATTCGATTTTGTTAGAACTGATCGATCAAGGTCTTCTCGTTTTCTACACTTTTGCACTCAGTTCTTACATTTAGGCGGTTTAATCAGACAAAGCCAACTCGTGACACTGATAGTTGAACCCATGATCAATGGACACTTAAGCTATTTCAGTTTATAGGACTGTCTGTGAGAACTATATTCAATTTACGATTTCCATCGAGCTTTCATATGGGCATAGCGGTGTGTTGACCTTCACATGGGGTTGCGATGGACCAGTTTGTAAATTTCATTTTATGACCTTTCGCGTTGCAATTCCTACATTGACATTAGTTAATATTTATGTCATAAAAAATTTGATTATTAAATTTCAGCAAAAATTGATTATTATCTTATTGACATATTAACTGTTTGTTTGTGGTGCATCTATGAAGTATTTACATTTGATTTTTTTTTTTTTCACTCTACTCAATTAATTTGTTTTGAATTTAGATGCAAATCGTTAATCTGAAAAACAAAAGGCATTGTCTAAATATTAGCAATACACAATGGTAAATACATTAAAAAAGACTTATCTTTAAGAGTTGAAGGGTGTGGAGTTCATGGTTATAGGCCTTATCGTATTGTTCAATATAAGAGATGTGGACTTAAAATTAGGATCTAGACATGGATTTTTACGAATCTGCCTATAGAATACCTGGTTTTTGTCCATAGAGAATATCTAGTCACGGCAGTAGCTGGTTCTTGACGGGATTATAGGAATGTTAAGAATTCTAGTCACTCTTGAGGTCAATAGTTTGGCATAAATGATCTAAATGGAATGAGTTGCAACCTTACACAAATAGAGTTAATCGTAGTTACATGGCGTTGACTCATTTGTGCTAAGACGTAATATTTTAGAGCAAAATGAAGGATGGAGATCTATGTGAGCTGAAGTCGTGACACTAGCTTTGCTGGTCTGTGTGAAAATGTGAAGAATGAATGGTTTTCTTTTTTTAAGTTCGGCTGTATCTTATAATAACTATACAAACAAAAACATATACATCAAATACAAAAGGAGCAATCCTCGTCAAGAATTGCCAAGAATGAATGGTGTTTAAGCTGCGACAGACCCATCGGTAAACCAACGAAGAATTGATATATGATAATGTCATCTAGTAAAACTGTGATGTCATGGATATATTGCAAGTAATGCAAAGAATAAAAAATAGTAATAAAAGGATGACCAAACACAAGCATGAAAAAAAACAATCACAATTACTTGAGCCCTAAGTTGGTTGAGTCCCTAAGTGGGGTTGGCTATATGAGTCCTTTATTTAGTTTGCTCTCTATCAAATAATAAATTTTCTCATTTAACTCTCCAATATGTGAAATTATTTCTTATAGTTTCGTTCATATTATTTTTGACATTTTTTTCTCTCTTGACATTGGGACAGGATAAGCATCCTAATCTAACCTTTTTTACTAGAGCTTTTATCGGCCTATAATTATATGTCCAAACTATTTAAGCCGACACTCTAAGCTTATTTTCAATTGAGACCACTCTATTCTTCTTGCGGATATATTCATATTCTTATCTTGTCCTATCATGTATACTTGTTTATTCTATTTTAGCATCCTCACTTCAGCATTACTTATCTTATTTGTGTATTTCTGCTTTGTAGGTTAGCATTTAGTACCATATAACTTCATTAGCTTTATAATTGTTTTAATAAACTTAACCTTTAAGTTTGAGTGAAAATTTTTTATCACACAATATGTCAAATGCATTTCTGATTTTATCCATCTACTAATAATATCACCATCTATATTTTTGTTATCTGTATATTGATTCAAGATATCTAGATCGCATCACTCTTCCTGTACATTACTACTTAAGCTACTATTGTCATTTTTTTGCTACAATTATTTTCTATCTTGACTAAATTGATACTCCATATATTCAGCTTTTTATGCCTACAAATAATTATTTTAGATTCTAATTTATTTCTCTATAACTTAATGAGAATATCATTTACAAAAGCTTATACCAAAACACTTTTTCTTGAATGTATTCAGTTAAAATTTTCATAACCAATGCAAAGAAATATGGACTTAAAGTTGAACCTTGATGTAATTCAACTGAAATTTTAAAACTTTTAGTTAAACTCTCTTGTATCTGAACATATGTAACAACTCATTTATACGTATCTTAAATAACTTAAATGTAAACAGTGCAAATATTTTTTTTTCTAAAACTCTATAGAGCACTTCTCTTTTAGGCTATATTATAATTTTTTTAATCAATGAAAATCAAATGCAGGTCTTCTTTATCTTCTTAAACATCTTCGTTAAATCTCTTAAGAAATGAATGGCTTCCATAGTAGATCTATATGGCATAAAATCAAACTAATTGTGCGATACCGTAGTATCATGATGTAATCTATGTTTGATCACTCTCTTCTAAAGTTTTAAAGTATGACTCATTAATTTAATTCCTCTGTAATTAGCACAATTTTATACATAGATATTAATGTATTCTTTTTTTATTTATTTGGCTTCATTTTTATCTTCAAAATCATATTAAATAATTTAATGAGCCAAAAAATTCTTTTATGTTTTATACATTTCAAACATTTGTTAGAATATTATTTGATCCTACTATTTTTCTATAGTTTATCTTCTTCAAAGTATCTCAATTTCAGCTTTACGTATATGCCGGATCTATAAGCAATTTTTATCTTCTTTTTGGATGCTAAAATCAGTTAAATCAATCATATTCTCACAACTATTTTTGAATTTCAAAAAACCTCATCCGTCTATGTTGAATGCCTTTATTCATAAAAGTTTTTTTTGATCCTCATCTTTAATGCATTTTTTTGTCAAATCTTTTGTTTTTTTATCTCTTGTTTTGGTAAATTTGTATGTGTGTTTCTCCTTCAAATTCAAAATCTACAAATATAAATCTTACAGTAAGTCAAAAAAATTGCAAGCAATAAACTTTGTTATGTGAGTATTTTAAAACATAGCGATAAATGGACAAGAAATGTTTGTGAGCAACTAAAGCAAGAAATACACCAAGAAAAGAAGAAGCATTTTGGTGACCTGGAGATGTGACATATTATTAGTACTAGAAAAAGAAAAAAGAAATAAAAAATTAACGCCTTAGAACTACAAAATGTGGTCTTTTTGTCCGAGCATGAAAAAAGTAGGGAAAACTAACATGAAAGCTTGTGTGCGTAGTTCTATATAAGAAATCTGGCAAAGACGAATTTCCACAAAGAACTCGCGTATTCTACTAATAACCTGTGAGGTTACAGTCATAAAGCACTCCATTTTGTTTCGCTACAAATAAACCAAAGACAAGCTAAGGATTATTCATCAACAGCTTGAAATTTTTGGGACTTACGTTTGAGAATGATATGGTCTTTGACAAGTCAATGAATACATCAAAATAGAGTAGAAATTTTCACTCAATGAGGAACAAGAAAACACCATTCATGGAGTTTTCTGAAGTATGAATTAGCCAAATATTATTGTGTGGCATGTTTGGCAAGAAAGAAAATATAAATAAAAGATGACAAATTAATTAAAATTAGAAAGAACAATTGGCTTGTGCAAAGGAGAAAGAAAACAATGCTTGGTTTAATAGGAAGTAAAAGAATCAGTAGCACTTTAAACTTTTCTTTGGATAACACTAATTTTTTAAAGGGAACATCTAAAAAATACTTACAAACAACATGAACAACAGCCAAAAAGTCCTTTCCATGACGTTTAAGAAACTTGTCTTAATTTTATTAATTTTATCACTAATTAAATCGTTTAGCTCCCTTTAAGTTTGCATGACATTTAGTATAAAATTCATAAAATAATCTTTTCTTTTATTAGGTTTGCATAATTTAGCTTTCACACCAAGTGTTTTATAAAATGTCTTAGTAGTCTTTTGTATTATTTAGATTTAAACATACACATAACACATTAATTTGTATTAGTTGAGCTTTAGGAAATCCATGCCTACTTTTTTCCAGCATCATTTTGGTATCATAGCAAGTTGATTTATGGTTTTTAATCTTAATCAATCTTACTTTGAGCAAATTTGGCCTTAATTCCAAGTTGCATCACCATAGCATTAAATCCTGCATATTCCAATATGAAATTGCAATTTCTGGAATTATGCAAAATTTTGGAACCATTTTGGATGTTTCTTAGCATTGTTCTGTAATTCTGCAACCTTTTTACAATATTCAAGTTCTTTTTTTCCCTGCGTTATATTTAGGTTCAACTGCCTTACACTTAGGTCTCCCTAGAGCAGCATTCTACATTTCATTCTAGTCTTACGGTCTTACTGTTTGGTTCTTTTCAGTCATACACATAAAAAAATCAGGACTGAGTAAAAAAAAATCAAAAATTGAAAAATCGAAGCTAACTCGAATAAATCAAACTGAAATTTTCGATTAATCTAATCAATGGGTTAGGGTTAGGTTTTTATTTTGTAGAAGTTAATGATTTCGATTTAGGGTTAGGTTTTTACTATCAAGAACTGATGGTTACCGTTTACCTAATATATTAACCTATTATGTTACACTATTTTAGTAAAAATATTAGAATATTATAGTTGTAAACTTATAAATAGTGATTATGTAAAATATTTTTTCTTCTTTATGTTCACATATATATATA
>KZ454427.1:117496-193645 GCA_002786265.1 Apostasia shenzhenica
AGAGATTAGAGGATCTATGGCAGTTCACATTGCTAACTGAGCTGGTGATGACGCTTTATCAATATAACAGGCAGAGGAGATTCATGAATACACAGCTGGCTGGTGTCAAAGGACTAGAGTGGGACAAAAATAAGATTGTCATTGTTTGGTCCTTAAGTTGCAAGAACACGTGTTGATGATCAAAAAAACAATTCTAAACACTGGTGGTGACTAAAACTGGTGGTGACTAAATGGCCTGGAGGGGGTGCCTAAGGATCCCCACCGCTATAACTCTATGCTTCCCAATCATTAAGGGGTTTGAGCCCTTTGTTGGGAAACTAGTGCTTAAGAATCACCACTCAGTCGGAGGGATTTTAGGCCGTTTCTTATGGCAGGGATTCTTGTTAGAAGGGCCTTTATCTCGCACCAAGAATATTGGGTTTTGGTATCGAACACGAATGTTTAACACAACATCGGTGCCTTAGGATTGTGGGTGTGGAGGAGAGTGTTGCGTACAACAACAACAACAACAACGTAAGCCTTTAATCCCACTAGGTTGGAGTCGGCTACATGAATCCTTTGTTTCCATTGCGGCTCTATCAGTTACCAAATTCTTATCTAAGTTTAAGTAACTAAGTACTCTTAATATTTCCTTGGCAATGTCTTCTTTGGTCTCCCTCTTCCTCTTTTGTACATGGGCAAAATCCAGTAACTCAATTTTTCTTCATAACTGGAGCTTCAAGTTGGCCTGCGATTTAGATGTCCAAACCATTGAAGCCGACTTTTTCTCTAAGGTTTATTCCTCAAATTGGTGCAACACCAGAATTTCTTTTTCGATATACTCATTTCTCATTTTATCCTTTCGTGTATATCCACACATCCCCTTAAAGCATCCTCATTTCCCTGGCAACACATTGTTATTTTATTTTATGTGTTCTTCTTTCGCAGGCCAGCATTCCAGCAGCTGATATACAGTCATTACGCTAGGTCACTTCACTACAGTGTTTATAAATTTACCGTTTAATTTTGGATGGGAATTTTCCTATCGCATAACACTCCAAGAAGCATTTCCTCCATTATCTATTTCGCTCATCATTTTGTATAATTGATCGAAGGTAATCTAAAGCGCTCACTCTTCTTGACAATTTGATCACCAATTATCACATCTCCAATATAAGTATTTCTTTTTTTGACTAAATGTGCACTCCATATTTTCAGTTTTTGATCTAGCTGAGATGCAAACCTTTAGATTCTAGAGCAATTCCTCCAAAAGCTCTAGTTTCGCTTTAGCTCCCTCTCTAGTTTTCTCAATAAGGACAATATCATCTGCGAAGAACATACACCAAGGCACTTCATCTTGGATATGTCCAGTCATGACTTCCAATAATCAAAGCAAAAAAGATAAGGACTTAAAGCCGAGCCTTGGTGTAATCCAACGTGTAATAGGAAAATCCTTAGTCAAACCTCCTTGTGTCCGAACAGAGGTAAACAACTCTTTCATACATATCTTTAATAACTTGAATATAAGCAGTGCAAATCTCTTTCTTTTCTAAAACTCTCCAAAGTACTTCTCTCTTGAGACTTTATCATAAGCTTTTTCCAAATCAATAAAACCATATGTAAGTTTTCCTTTCTCTACTTAAATTTCTCCATTAAATTTCTTAATAAATGAATGGCTTCTATAGTAGATCTACTGGCATAAAACCAAACTGATTCTCTGATACCTTAGTATATATGGCGTAACCTTTTGTTCGATCACCCTCTCCAAAGTTTTAAAGTATGACTCATTAATTTAATTCCTCTATAATTGGCACAATTTTGTTACATCGCCTTTGTTTCTTATAAATAGGTACTAATATACTCTTTCTTCATTCATTTGGCATCCTTTTAGTCTTCAAAATCATATTAAACAATCTAGTAAGCCAAGAAACTCCTTCATCTCCTAAGCACTGCCAAACATCAATTGGGATGTTATCTGGTCCTACTGCTTTTTTATGCTTCATCTTCTTTAAAGCTTTCCAGACTTCAGCTTTACTAATACGTCGGATGTAAGAAATAATTTTTACTTTCTTTTAGGGTGCTGAATTCTGTAAAATCAATTGAATTTTCCACAATTTCATTGAAAAGCTGTTGAAAGTAACTCATCCATATATTTTTGATATCTTCTTCCATAAAAAAAGTACTCTTTGATTTTCATTTTTAATACATTTTACTTCAATTAAATCTTTAGTTTTTCTATCTCTTGCCTTGACAATCCATATATATTGTCTTTCTCCTTCTTTAGTGTCTAGGTTCTAATATAAATCCTCAAAGCCAATATTTTTTGCATTGCCTATTGCTTTCTTAGACCTCTTGTCGAGCCACTTTATATTTCTCCCCACTTATCATTATTTTTGTTTTTAAACCAATCTCTATAACAAATCTTCTTCTCCTTATTTTTTCTTGTACATCATCTTTCCACCACCAAGTATCTTTATATTTTGGAATCATTCCTTTGGATTCTCCCAGCACATCCTTTTTGCCACCTTACGGTACAGTTAGCAACTGTCAACACACATAAGATCAGTTTCCCCGTTAATATTTCATTGCCCAAGTTCTAGAACTTTCTTCTTAAATATACATTTGTCCTCATTCTTCAGATTCCACCAATCGAGTCCGAGGATAGGATTTTGACTTATTATTTCTTCTCAAATACTTATCTCAGAATCTAAAACTATTAATCGATGTTGGGTAGTCAAACATTCACTTGGAATGATTTTACAATTTTTACAATCCAAGCGATCTCGTTTCCTTATAAGAAAATAATCAATCTGAGTTCTTAAAAAGTTCATTTTTGTACGTGATAACATGCTCTCTCTCTTCTTGAATAAAATATTAGCAATTACAAGATCATATGCTGAAGAAAACTCTAAAATAGTTTTACCCTCCTCATTTATCTCTCCAAAACTATATCCACCATGATATTATTAAATCTCAGCAACAGTCAACATGTCCATTTAAATCTTCTCAATAAATAATCTTTCCTCCTGAGGTATCTTCTTGTATTAACTCTTCTAAATCATCCAAAATTTTTCCTTTGTGCTCGCATCTAAGCCAACTTGGGGAACATACACACTTACAATATTAAAAATCATTCCATTGATTATAATTTTTAAAGTCATAATCTATCACAATTTATCTTAACTTCCACTACATGATCCTTCAAGCTCTTATCCAGAATTATACCCACTCCATTCTTATTTTTATTCTTACCAGAGTACCAAAGTTTAAAACTAAGCCATCAATTTCCTTAGCTTTCTCTCCAACCCATTTTGTTTCCTGCAGGCAAAAAATAATTAATCTTTCTGTGAATCATAATATCCACCAACTCTATTAGCTTGGCCCGTCAGGCTGCCTATATTCCAAGTTCCTAACTAATCCTACTGACTTTGAGTTCTACTATGATGGACTAGCTCCCTTGCTCATTTTTTTCACTACACCCGGCGCGATGCAGCGCCCTTACCCATTTTCACTGTATTTCAGGCAATACAGCGCGTCGCTTCCAGGGAACGCCCTAGCTTTAACGCAATTTTCTAAAGGATTCATGTCATGATTGATTCGACAAGTTTTTACGCTGGCTGTCGACTACCTAACGCAACCCTCCGCATTTGTCATCCGGGACTTGGGACCCGCAACGGCGCGTACATTGGTTCAAATTGCAGGCTCCATGAAGCAGTGCACGATATTCTTAAGTAGCAGGCAGTAAAAGGATTTTTTTCCACTAAACATTTTTGTTGCAGGTCAAGCTTGAGGCGATGCGAGAACCAAACGTAATAGACGGTATATGCAGCTTTGATTAGAAGTTGCAAGCCTCTATTATTGTTTGCTAACTGTAACCACAAGAGGCACAACAAACCGATCCTCTCACCAAAGGCTATTGTCACCACTGTGCTGAACATCACGATTAATAATCCGATTCGCCATAGGAGTGACTCGAGCCCAATAGCTTGTTTAAGCCTATGTATCCCTACCTCTGAATAATTACGTTCCCCCCAGTTCCTAAATGGATCAAAATTATTATTATTATTTTTTGGATGCTGATAAAAAATAACTGTGATAGTTCAAATTTAGATATTTTCTCAAACATTTGGTGTATAGGCTAAATTATGCAAACATAATACGATGGACAATTATTTTATGAATTTTACACTAAATGACATGCAAACATAAAGAGAGTTGTATAACTTAATTAGTGAGAAAGTTAACTAAACTAAGATAAATTTATCAAATTTCATGAAAAACATAAGTCTAAATAGAATTTTAGAATTCAATTTTTTAAGTAAATTAAAAGCAAATTAAGCAGAAAAGACTAGAACATGATTTCATTGGATTTCATTAAATTAACTTGAAAAGTTAATAAACTTAAAAACATCCCAAGGTAACTAAAAATTACTATGCTAGTTTCGAGAGTGAGGAATGCACTATCCTCATTCTTATTGCTTAAAGGTACGGATATGTCTAATTCATAAAGTGGATTAATATAGTGTTTAAAAAATTGAAGAGAACATCAATGATGACGTGTCTAGACTCATCACTTGTGATAGAGAATTCGGCCTCACTCTCAACCTTGTCGGCGTCCATACACAAAAGTCCGAGATAGTCGCTTTAGAGGAATAGGCTAATTCTAAGACCTCCATTCTAGCCCTAATTAGGTTACGGATGAGATCAACTCAAGTAATTGGACTAAAATTTCTAAGAGCAACGCGTCTCGCAGCTCATTCGTCGTACTCTTGTGATACGAACGTTCACTTCGAGTTTGTCATAGTCAAAAAGACTCAAAGTTATCTTTGATTGTTTTTTAAGGGTGATCAATATCAATTCACCACTTCAAAATAAAAAACCGAAACCTAGACCGTGTGTCACTTTTTCAATATTAAAAATTTAAATCAGAAGCAATTCTAACAATTAACCGGCTATTCGGTTAACTGAATTTTTTGGTCTATTAACCGCAATTATCGATTTTTAACCATATATTGTTTATCTCAAAATATATTATTGTAAATATTATTGTAAATTTTGTAAATTATTCAAAAAATTAATATAACATAAAAATATTTTGCATTAACTTATTGAAAAATATTCACAATAATGTAACTATAAATATTATCAGGCAATATTAATAAATCATTTCATCCATATTAAAAATTACATCTAAATTATAAAAATAGTATTACGCTTTACATCAACTAATAGACATTTAATATTAACTTTATGAAATAATCGATCTAAGGTATTATGTTTATTAAAAGGATTTAATACTAATACTTGAGTACAAGAAAAAAACTTCAAGTGAATATCCCACTAGACATTCTTATATATATAATATATATATATATATATATATATATTATTACACACCTCCCAATATTAAAATAATTTTCTTTCCCATTAACTCTATAAAATAAATTATTTTCTCTTTCCTTCCCCAAATTCATCCTCCAACCAAACAAGCCCTAAGAGTTCTAGTACTTTTCCTACATAATACTGATGACGAACTCCCCCTGACTAAATACTTCCAGACTGTTTGCACAATCACATCTACCTCTGTATATGACAACCAAGCATCTTCAAATTTTAACCCTCATTGCGGCTTGAAAAAGTCTACACCACAATTCAGAAGTAACAGGCAATGATTGAAGCCAATATGTGGGTGACTTGTAAGCTCAAGATCTAGACAAGGGAAGTAGAGTTGAGCTATATCCAGCCTATCCAACCTCTCCTAGATTTTCCTGCTCTCTACTTGATTGTTGCACCAAGTGTATGCCGGCCTAGTGAACCCATGTCCTGCAAATCGGTGTCTTGCATGAAATTCACGAACTTCTTACTAGTAGTGTCCGCTCTGAATGGTCTACCTCCCTTTTTCGCCTCCTGGCACACCACGTAGTTGAAGTTGCCGCCAATCACTGCCAACACCTTTAGACTCAACTGTGGCTGTAAACCTTCCCTGTGCTCTCCCTACTGAAAATTATCTTTTAAACCTTCCGTGCCATTGATGCATCTCTCTCCCACCTTTAATAGTTGTATCCTCAACCAATAAAACCTTGTGCTCAAGCATGATGTGAATATTGACCTTACGTTCATCTCAAAGCAAGATAATCAAAATAATCACTCCTGAGTATTCTCTGAAACTTGGTCTTGCCTAATTATTTAGCAAACTTCCACTTCCACCTAATAAGTTTGTCTACATATTTACGTCGGTTTGCCATGTCTCCCAAAAAACTCAAACAGGCAGTATGATCTCCCATTCAGGTGATTCGGTTGTTACTCCAATTTTCTGTTTTTGTTACATATTGTTTTTTAACTGTTAGCTAGCTGATTCTGGAAACTAGAACAGGACAGATCTGGCATAGCTGAATGCTGCTGCTATTAATATAGGTGCAACCCAATGCATCGCAACATTTATAAGTGAGCATTGTTTTAAATAGAGTTGAATGGAAAAGATAAATTAAATCTATGTAGCTGGGGTTTTGTTGTTTATTGGTTGACTTTGATGATCACAGGTGGGCATAGCCTATGTATGAACTTTTCAGAATTTTAGCGTATAAGAGATCTTGGTTTTTTTATTGCTGGCAGTCCAATCTGTGTTTTTTGTTAATACTGGTTAAGATATGTCCTGTTTAGTAGTCGTCTCTACTGTGTTATTCATTGATTTATTGCTAACCATATATAGCTTTTTGTTAATACTGGTTAATCTGTTTGGAATTTCTTAGGTGATATCAAAACTGTGCCGTCAGCCAATCATTGTTTATATCCCTGAACATGAGGTGCGTATCCATTTTCCCTTCCTCTGATCAAAGTTCTTTCAATAAGGCAGGCAAAAGTTACGAGGTTACTTTAAAAATGAGAATGTTCATGGATAGATGAATGCAAAGTTGAGTTTGAAAAGAATTGATAGTGTAAAGTTAAGGGAATTACTTGCGTGTATCCATTGTAGAAAGTGAATCCTATAATATTTTTTTAGGTAGTGTTACACAATTAGAACGACTTCTCTGTAACTAAAAAAGCATGTTATTGTAAGTTTTTTTTTTAAAATGATCTGATTTGTAACTCACAATGCCACGTGTATAATCAAGATGTTTCGGTTGTACAGTTTAGTTTCTACAATGAATGCACTAAAGTTGAACTGTAAAGTTAATAGGGTTAAAGCAGAAATATAGGATGGAGAGGAAAAAGCTCCCCAGAGCCTGGAGCAGGCAAACCTCTAACACCAAGAAACTGGGAACAATGCAGCTTTCGAGTGTAGTTTGATTGTTTATTTTCAAAGTAATATGGATTTTAGTGAGGAATATTGGAATTTTTACTATTTATAATGTTTCGTTTTTGTGATATTATGACTAATTGAGCCTTCATTTTTTTTATATAAGCATGCAGTAGCTACAAAAGGCAGTGGTTTTATTCCCATCGCAGAATATGGATCCGAGTTTAGGAAGCCGAAGAAAGGTTCAAAGCCTAGGATGGCAGTGCGATTGTTGTACAGTGGTAACAACCATTACGACCTGCTCATCTGATGGATTCTGGAATAATTATGATTTATGTTTTTTAGAAAAACCTTATGTTAAGGAGATTTAGAGGCGTGCATGTATAGGTTTAGTTACTTATTATATATTGTTTGGATTTAAATTCAAAAAGTTCTTTTTTGAAAAAAATGTAATTGATGTGAACCAAATAAAACTTGAGATTAAACAAATTTAACCCTTTAATTTTATGAAAAGCATAGAAAACTAATGTGTCAAAATGCGGGTACTGAAAATTCGTGCAGTTCAATTTATGTCCTGTGATCGATGCAACTTAGAAAGGAGAGAAGTTTTTCATTCATTTTTTAAAAAGATATGATTTAGCTGAGAGTATGTCAAAATGATTTTGAGGTAACTTGAGCAAAAGATAGCAACTTAGATTTAGAGATGGTTTCATGTATGGGTCGTGTATATTAGCCAGTGTATGCAAATGCCTAATGAAGAGATTGTTGATGGAAAACACTGCTATAATAGTTTAGTACTTCCGGTAAGGTTGGGGATTTCTTATGTGGCATGTGGATCAATTATATTAAGATACTAAGGTGATTGATGGTTGTAATCTCATGATAATTTGAATTCTGAATTTTTCAAAGTTACTCTAATATATAAGAACATAAAAGTACGTTAGTAATGTTGAGTAGTTTTTTATGAAAGATTATGTTATATTGGGTGCTCAAATATTATTATAAACTATTCGGGATTCTATGCTTAAAAATGCAGTTTAATGTATAGGGTTTAGGGTTTAGGATAAAAGCGCTCTCTTGTATTACTCGAATATTTTTTAGCACTGTTCTGACTGATGCGATAATTAATGTTGGTATTGGATTTTATAAACATTTTTTGGTTATTATATATATAAGGAGTTGGGATTCATTATTTGTATGTCATTTTAAATGTAAATTATAAAATTGTTTGATTGTATTCATAATTTTGTTCACTGTTGAATACATTTCAACAGTTTTCTACTTAATATTAAATTTTGATACTCAAAGCAAAACTCCTATAATGAGCTATCTAGTTTATTATTATTATTATTATTATTATTATTATTATTATTATTATTATTATTATTATTTTATGTCGAAGAACTGTTTAGTGTTATTCAAATATTGTTGGTATGCAAAGCTTTACATATTGTATTGTTATAAGTCTTTTTTTTACTATTTTATACAACTATTGTATTTAATATCAAAATGCCATTTAGCTTGTGAGCATTGTATTTAAGGGGGCATTTGGTTCAATGTTATTTTAATATTATATTATATTATTTAGAGAAAATAATTATTTAATTTAATAATATTTATAAAGAATTTTCTATTAGATTATAAAATTATTAGTCAAAAAAAGACATTTAGATGTTATGATATTTAGATTACATAACACTAAATGTCTCCTAACATTATTTCATAGTACTTTTGTTTAAATGCTGGCTCCTTGACGCTGCAGGTTCGCTCGGGGCACCACTTTCAAGTACTAAAGTCTGGTCCGTGCACCATTTGATGCTACGGTCTACCCTTAGAAACCACTATTAATATCCAAATAAATCCAAAACAAATTCGAAGTTAGCAACTAGCGCCCAGAGGAATAAAATGTTTGCCCTACGCAGTCTTGCAAGTATGTTATGCTGCTCGAGTCAGCTCGAGTCAGTCAATTCGCTCCAATGCACAGCCAACAAACTCAAAGAAGACAAGCTGGCACCCCCCAAGAGAACTAGTGCTTTTTTTCACATGGTTCTGAAGCTTAGTCCAAAGACCCTACCATTCGGTCTGATAGATTTGCTCCTATGCACCTTAATCATGTTGAACCTAACTCTTCCCCACTCATAATGAAAAAGAGTTAGATAAACAAGTTCTAATATGCTCTTCCAAAATAAATAACAATTAAATCTTTATCTTACTAGGTAGAGTCAGTTACATAAATCTTACGTCTTTTTAAAAACCAAAAATGAAGCAATCCCAATTAGACAAGTCTTTTTGATAAATATAACTTAGCAATTTTTACATTTACAACCTTTACAATAGGAATAATACAATTATAAAACAAACTTTTATTTTTTGGATTTTAAGGTTTAGAGTTTAGACATAACTTAGCAAGTTTTACATTTACAACCTTTACAATAGGAGTAATACAATTATACAAAAAAAAACTTTCATTTTTGCGAGATTTCACCATCATCTAAGCCTAATGATTGCAACCTCGTTGACAAGATTGTGTTCTGTCAGGCTCAACGCCAACACATTCCATGAAGCTTCAAAAGGGCCCTTTTTGTACTTAGCAGTTGCTTGATTATTTGCTGTAGAAATAATGGTCTTTTTGTTAGTCAATTGTGCTCGAAGAGACTTGTTTTTAGCTCTGAACTCATTCAGTCACCACTACAGTTCATCAGTTTGTTGAGATTGTTCTGTCTCCCTCTTCTTCAAAGCCTATAAGTTTTTTAGAGCCACCTTCAACTGTGACTCCAGATTCATAGCCCTTTACCTTGCTTACATTGCTGTTTTCCTTTAAAAAATAGCCCCCTTTTGCCTAGGGTTTATTTCCTGGCGGACAACTTTCTTGAAGAGGTCTATGTACCAAGGAATATTCTTGTCTTTTAAAACCCAAAATATATAGAAGATAGGGGTCATAGAGTTAGGGTAACATGGACAAGGATAATTAGTTGAAGACGTTCTACATCAACACGAACAAGCCAAATCTCAAATGGTCGAGGTACACCACCACCTTACCATCTCGAGATTTGTTCAACTGATCTTTAATAGGGATCATCAATGCGGCTTCTTCTTTTGACCCATGTGTATTATACAACTTGTTCGTCAACATATGCTTGACGAAGTTGGAAACATAAATTCATAAAAAATGTTTTTTCTCTTATTTCATTTACACTGTATTTAATACTACCTTCGATCTGACTATGGAAAGCGCTTCAGGTGGTGACATTTATTGTAAATAGATTAAATTTAAAAAACTTGAGTTTTTATTTGATCTAGTCGGTTTCTAACTTGAGAGGATCCTAATCAACTATAATCCAATTGATGTTTGACCTGGTTAGAGACATCATAGCTTCGGTCAATCCCACCCGGACCCAAATTCGACCCATTGGCATGCCTACTTTCAATCATCATTGCAAATCGAAAAGCATGTTGTGACCTAATGAAAGACGACTTCAGGATACCAACAAACAAAAGTTAGAAGTGATGAGATACATTTTGATTCACTAGTCGGACTCCCAAAAAATACATTTATCTAAAAAAAACATCCAAGAAAATTTTATGCATAGACATTGTCGAGAGATTAAAAAGGATCCTTGAAGAAAATGCATCTAATCATTCTGCCACGGCATCAAATAGGTGTTGCCAAGCATTCAACTCGTTCCTTTTGCTAAGTGTCCACATATCTGAGGTTTATAAGCTAAAGCCAACGATCTTTGTCACCGAACCATAAGGCATCATGATCATTCAGAGGGCAGTGGGCTTGGCCTCTAGAGACTTAACCCTCTCCTTTGTAGCTTCAATCAGTTTCTCTAGCCCCATGGGGTCTTTGCGCATCAAGTAGAAGGTATCTTGTATCTGCTAATCAAGATGGTGGGTAAAGTGGTGAATTTCAAAAATACACTTTTTAGAGATGGCATGTTGTCTCAGGTCAAAGAGCCACTCTTGTGAAACGGTTAAGTGCCTACTCAAAGGAGTGGGGATGATCAGTCCTACTAACAAATGATGAGCTCGTTCTTCACATTCAAGTCTTTCAAGAAAGTTTTGACAGACAACTTAGGCATAATCTCTGTACTTTACTTCAAGTGCCACTGATTGGCTTTAGATATAAAGCTCTTATATGATCTCCAAACTCGTGGCTTCCTTTAGTAATGGAGCCTTCTTGACTACTAAATCCGCATGGATTAGTAGATTCGAGTCATTCATTCATTGGGAACCCGAAAACTCACCCACCTTATCAACTTGGATTGCCAATACAATATTCAGACCTTTCACCATCTCCTTCTACTTCTCTTATTTTGTTTGTGGTGAAATAACTCCTCACCTAACGATGAAGGGTCACACAAATAGGAAAATGTTAGAACAAAATTTTTAATTAAATATAAAAAAGAGAATCTTCTCAGGATTTAATTAAAGAAAAAAGTCAAATTCATAATGTAATAACAATTGAGAAATAACATAAGATGACAAATAAATTTTCATAGTTCGATTATGAAATAGTCTACTTTTATAGGGAGAGGAGAAACCAACAATTCACCATCCAGATTAAGTACAAATGAGGAAAAATAGATGGGAATTAAAAACTTTTTATAATCTAAAATGAGAAATAAGATAAATCTAATCAAAGAAAATAATTTCAATCAAAATTATATATGATAAAAGGCCAACTGAAGACCTCCAAGTAATCGCCAAGCCAAGCTTCCTTCACGTGAATTGGATATACTTTATTTATCTTCATTTCTTATTTTTTTTCTCCTTCTCCTTCTCTTTTTTTTTCTCTTCTTCTTTCTAAATTCTATCTTTTTTTTTTTCAATGGCTATCTCTATATCCACGCTAAACCCCTTTTATAAGAGTTATTTTTTTTATATAATATATATTAAATCAAATATTTGGTTTAATATATATCTAAAATATAAGTGAATCATTCTAACAAATTTATTATATATATTTTTTTAAATATCTCAATTTTAAATTTTAAATTAAATTCACGATAATATTAGCAAATCTTTGTTTTTAACTTGAATTCTTGATCTTATCGGGCAAAATAAATAATAATCAAATCATCAAACTTTCTCTTCTTCCAAAAATCTTGAAGGCGATGGCAGCTGCAAACTTAAACTAAGTCTAAGTACAGCTTAAACTTGTCAAAGGATATGACGTTGGTAAATATATTTACAGGATTGTGTAAATGAGATGGGAACGTGAATCAAAAAAAAAAAAAAAAAAGAGCAAGAGATAATGGTGAAAGTGTAATAAAGAGAATTTTGGTGGACCATCTGGAAATATCAGCGAGCCAGCCGGTGCAAGAACATTCATCACAGAAGAAACGTTAAGATGACGGTCAGATCGAGTTCCCAGTCAGCGATCCGCGACTAGCGCGATAATTGACGGCACAGATTGCAAACCTATTGCTGCCCTAGGTCCTCCCTTGGTCTCTCGTCGTCCTCCCTCCTCTTCTCGGAAAAACTCTTTTGATCGTGGAGTAAGCGTGCGCAGTAGAGAAATAGTGGAGTAAAATGAAGGGAGCGGTGGAGGACGAGAGGGAGATGGAGTTGAATAGGAAGAACAGCGTGCAGGAGGCGAAGATGACGAACGGTGGTGGTGCTGCTGCTGGTCACAAGGAGGAAGAAGAGGATGAGCCGGAGGAGATCGTGGATCTGAAGGAAGATGAAGAGGAGGAAGACGACGAGGATGGAGATGTGGACGAGGAGATGCCGGCGCAGACTGTACATAGCGAGGGAGAGGAGGATGAGGATGATGAAGACGATGAAGAGGACGATGGCTATGTGGAGGAGACAGCGCGGCCCCGTGGCGCCGTTGTGCACTCGGGGGATGATGACGGGGAGGAGGGTGATGAAGAATATGAAGAAGACGGAGGCGATGGAGATGATAGTGAGGGAGATGGTGACGATGATGATGATGATGTGGAGGGAGAGGAGGTAAACTCGCTGCACTACTACTTTTCTCTTCTATTATGTTCGTATCAACCCAGTAAGTAGCTTGGATTTTCGCATTTCTGGTTGTAATGATAAGACATTTCTGCAGATCTGTTTGCTTGCTTCGTTGTTCCAGCAGTTTCTCAATTTTTAGTTGGCTTAGTGATGTGGTATTACTGAAGTATAGGAATAGGAAAGTGAGATTGTTTCACGGTTCCTTTTTTTTGGGATAATTACCTACATGCCACACCATTTAGCTTTATTTATGCATTACCCATTCATTCTTAGTTAATTACGTTATGCACATTCAAAACATTACAAAATCTTACATTCACACACTTGAGTTAAAACTTAGTCAAAATCTATTTGAAAAAAAAATATTTCATTAGTAAATCATTAAAATTATATTTTTATCCTTAATAGTACATATTTTTTTCTTCCTCAATGCCACACTAAAGCACTGATTTATCTTAAAATCAATTCATATCGTGAATGTCTCATTTCCTTGCCACCACCTAAACATTAAGGTTTTAAGATTTTCACTCAAAATATATTTAAATATTTTTAAAATAATATGATGAATGACTCAGATTTTTTGTAACCTAATTATAGTTAGGTTATTGGAAAATTATGATTACTCATTATAATAGAAATAAGTTAAAATATGTATATGTAAGATTTTATAATGTTTTGTGTGTGCATAGCGTAATTAACTAAGAATTGATGGATAATACATAAATAAAGCTAAATGGTATGACATGTAGGTAATTATCTCTTTTTTTTTTCATCGGAATTTTCTGAATTTGGAATGCTAGGGTGGTAGGACAGTTTTCCTTTAATTGATTCTGTTGTGTAAAAAATTCTACTATTTATCAAGCAACCCGGATAAATATGATCTGCAGATATAGTGAAAATTCAAAACAATAAAAACACAAATGGAATTCAAGCAAATATCATGTCGATCTGGCAAAGCATATAAGGGGAATGACATGTCAAAGGTCTTTTTACTCATTTAACTTTTATTGTTAAATATTTATATATGTTACCTTTAATTTGAATACATAATTATGAGCCGGTCCTACATTAACTCCGATGACCTAATGTTTCTTTAACCCAATAAAATTTATACGTCACCCTTTAATTTGAATGGATAATTATGAACTGAATTCCTTTCTTTCTGCTAAATAATTGACAACATAAAATTGACAAACCATCCAGTTTGATATTGTTTATTATAGTTATTATAAATAACTAAGAATAATATAGTGCATCTTTTTTTAATAATTATTTAAGGTAGTATTAATAAATCCAGCATCCATTCCACTTCCCGGAAGGAAAAGGAACATTAGGGAATTAGAATAAATAGAGTTATTATCCGCCATAGAGTTATATTTGTTCAAGTTGTTATTTTCAATGAAAGCTGTTGTGCCTTGGTATATTTTAGCTTCTTAGGATGCTACTTGACAATCTGTTTAATTTCACATTTGTTGCTTTGGTTCAAAGCTACATTTTTTATGATACACATTATTGGAATCTTGGAAAGCCATAATTTTGGCTATCTGCATATACTTCTACCTGTTTAACTCTACTACATTAACAAAATTTGTATCATGTGTTTACCTCGTTAGTTTTACATGTGTATCGGTTTGTTTGCTTATTTGTAGTAAAAAAATACAAGCAAAAGAAACTCTCATATTTATGAACCAAATTTATGCTTGAAAATTTTACTAATTCAATATGTATTCAATTTTCAGTGATTTGAAACATGTTGTACATTTTACAGTCAATTTTCTGTTCTTTGTAGTTTAAAGCACGCACACGGATTTTGTTTGTAAACTTAACTACCGTGTGAATGAGGTTAATATTCGCGTATGTTCCTCTTAGTTCTAGCGTTTTCCTTGATGATTATCTGTGTACTGAACTCTTTTGATATGCAGGTGACTACCTTTTTTTTAGGGTTAGTTATACCCGGCCCTGAGATAGGCGCAAGTTAACATTGGTTCCAACTTCTCAATTCATAACATTTTCGCATCAAAAATTAAAAATCATAACATTTGGGTTGCAAGCCATTATTAAATTTTTGGATTAGATCCCTGTAGTCATAAAGACATTTCAATTAGGTAGCATGTAACAGATAACTATAATTTTCAAAGTAATATTGTTAAATACACATTAGTATCAAAAAAAAAAAGGGATCAAAGTGTTCAGTGTTTGTTTCTGCTAAAAAAGAAAAATCCTTCTTCCATCTCCACCTTCTCATTTATGTTGAGATTAATCCCTAACGTCACCAGCTTCTCCGTCCTTAGTGCCCTTAGTGCTGCTGCCATGGTAGTCCTTGAGGTAGGTGTTCGAAAAAGGTCAGTGGTTGGGATGAGATATTTGGAATGAAGAAATAGACCCAGAGGTTCGAACTAGGAACTGATGGTCAAGCTGCAGGAGCTTACCATAAGGTGGTGTGCAGAAGTCAACAAGGGTCATAGTAGCTCAAAGAGGTGGAATTGAGTAAGTTTGCTGGAGAGGGCTTCAACACATTGAGATTAGGGAGAGAAGAGTTAGGACCTATGAAGCACGAGTACGATATGACGATACGTCAAACTTAAAATAAGTAGGATACAGCTACGTCAGGATACAGCTGTTAGATTTGTGTATAATACGTCATATTCTCATATTTAAGATATAAATCTATGGTAGATTATAATAACTTATACATCTTATTATTATAATTTTTAAAAATATTTTTAAATTTTTTTTTCAAATTAATTATATTTTTTTAAATATTATTAATATTATTAAAAAAATATTATAGATAATTGAACTACAAAAAATAAAAATATCCTTCAACAACTATTTGAGTTTAAAAAGATTTTTTAAATTAAAATAATATTTTAAAATTTATTTAATTACTTTCAACATATCACAGATTATCTAAGTGAGATGAGAGTTTAAATATACATCAATAAATTAGTTTCAGTTTTAATTTAAATTCGATCTAAATTAATTAGCTCAATGCAAACGACATATTATTAAAAATAACATAGATAATGTGACAAACTCAGATACACTAATCTAGTTAAAGTAGATATGTGCTCCCCTCTCTCTGAGTCTTAACTAAATAAATAAACAAAATAAAAAAAGACTAAAGTTTTATCTTTTTTATAATATGAGTTTGATTAATGTAAAAAAAAAGGTGATCGGTGTCTAACAGAAGTAACGATAATATGGTTGAGATAGAAAAACTAGATGATACAGTTATTTGTAAATACTAAATTCTTTTTCTATTGCCGAAACACTAGCGTGCATTAAGCATTTTGTAATCCCAATTGCGTGAGTTTAGTATATCTCTCAATCTTATTATTCGAGTCTATGCATGAGTTGTGTTTTATGTATAATATATTTTTTAGTTTTTATTGTGTAGGCCAGACCAATTGATTCAATATTTTTTTTCTTTAATTAGAAGTATCGAAAAGTATCGGACAAGTATCGGATTTTTGAAAATTTAAAATAAAAATTGATACGTCACGTGACGTATCGGTGGAATATCGGAGAGTATCGATATCCGATACGAATACGATACGGATACGTTAGGCTCCACAAAGTATCGGTGCTTCATAGGTTAGGACTTGGGAGTTAGAAAGTGATAGAGGTGAGAAATGGAGAGTGAGATGCAGAGTGATAACGGAGAGCTTGGTGTTAGTTCTGCAAAGAGAGGTGGAAAGGTGAAGGAGAGTTTAGGATATTATAGCGAATTCATTAAGAGCTAATAGAAATAGTACTATCTAATTGTATTTTTTTTTTGTGATAATGGTCTAATTGTATGTTAATAACTTAATTCAGAACTGAGAGACCTAAGTTGGGATCAACTAGCAAGTAGCTCCTGATCTCAGGAGCCTCGGTGTATCTAGCACTTTGTTATTGTATAATTAGCTGACGCCTCACCTACTTTACACTAATATGTTAGCTCTGCTCATTCCCTCTACTTGCGATTATCGGTGATCATTCATTTATAACCCTTTACTTTTTGTTTTTGGTTTAAGAACGACAATCTAATTATTTATCTTTTGATTACTGGGGAAGGAAATGGGAACAGAATACCTAGTCCGACCAATTGCTCAAGCTGAAGATGAAGAAGATGCTAGTGATTTTGAGCCCGGGGAAGAGAATGGTGAGGATGAGGATATTGATGAGGAGGAGGATGGCAATGATGATGATGATGATGATGATACTAGAAAAGAGGGGACCTCTGCAAAGAGCAAAAGGCCCCGAGAAGACAACTCCATTGATGATGATGGTGATGATACTTCTAGTGCGGCAAGGCCCTCGAAAAGATAGTTATCCACTGGTGGATGCATCATTCTAAACTATTTTGTCATATTTCTGAGAAAAAGATTCTTGGGAGATGGTGCTATTCTCGTTTTAGTTTTAAGTTTGTTTTACTCTTCATATGCAAAGTTAGTAAAAACTTGGAGCTATCGTGAATGATGCATTGTTCATTAGCCCTTCCACTGAGACATCACGATGCCGTTCTATTTTCTATTTCTCTGAAATTTCTCAACTTGGGGAGATCAAATGCTGCGCTTTTCTCTTTTTTTAATTTTTTTTTTAATGTTTTTGCCTGTTGATTTCGCTGATTAAGCTTTATGGATGGGTGGCTGGCTGTTAGCCTGTGGGTCTATTTACTTATTAGAGGGGAAAAAACAAAAAATTGTTGTTATTTTATGAGAAAGGACAGCGTTGTGTGCACCATATCATCTGTGCGTGCACAAATATTATGAATTTCAAAAAGGAAAATAGTATAGCGCTCCCATAATTAATTTCGAAAGGTTTTAGAATTTTTTAGATATTATTAGCTTTAGTTAATAGTTGCAAGAATAATATAATATTCTAACTTCTAAATTAGTAGATTGTCAATGCTTTAAGGTCTTAGTATTTTTAAAAATTAATTGTGTGGCTATGTAGTATTGTTTAGAGATTTTTTTTTTGCATAGCAATAAAAAAGTGAATTAACTACAATTCAATTATGGAGATGATTTTTGTGTCCGAATACAATTCAATTGTTTTTTTTTTTGTTATATCTAAATATTTTTCCTTCATGATATGTTTATGTATATATATATATATAAATGAATGTGTTTATATGATATACACAAACATATAGTATTTTTGTGAAAAGATGAACGTTACCTGTAAATGTTACTGAAAAAATGATGATATACACAAACATATAGTATTTTTGTGAAAAGATGAACGTTACCTGTAAATGTTACTGAAAAAATGATTTTTTTTTTTTGATATTACTGGAAAAAAATGAATTTGACCTTCAAATATAGGGATAAAGAATTGACTCAGGCTCTCTAAGCGATTAAATAGATCTGGCTCAAATCAACCATTCTGCAATCCTCCGCAAAGGCATTGGCGATGTAGCCTGTCTTTAGGGGTGGCAATTTGTACCCGTATTCGATTAAATTGTCTTAATATTTTTAGATGAATCTTTTTTTTTGATAAATAAGAATGAAATAGAATAATTATATACAAGTAAATGCACCCTTAATATTTATTATCTACATATTAAATTACTATTAATTAGATTTAAGTTCATTTTGTACTAGAAAAGCTTATGAGTTCTTTAATTAATTAAAGGATAACATCCTTGCCTCATAAGATGGACTATTAATTTCAGTATGTTCAACATATATTTCATATGATCTATCAATTGAAATTTTAAATCATCATTGTCTTTGATTAATGATCATTACCTTTGATTAACATTAAACGAATTCATACGGTAATGTGTTGAGACAATTGATGGCACCTATATACTGGTTTAGTTTTAGAAGAGGAATAAAAGATGTAAAAATCAACGGAGATTTCTTCACAAATTATGATTGTTAGTTTGCTGCTGGTAAATTTTACTTGTAATTTGTTTATTTGACTACTAATTGAGAGGGATCTACAAATGCTGCGCGTTTATACTACAACGCATGATGAAGAGATTTAATTTTTTGGTACAAAACTACAAATGAATTATTATTGTCGCTGGATTGCCTTCAAAATATAATTCAAAATCCTAATTAGATTGCTTTTAGAAAAGTATTATCTATTAGATTTCTGTTATTCTTATATCAAAATAATTGTTAATGGAGAGTATCAGCATTATTTGAATGAAAACAGCCATGTCACACATGAAGGATACAACAAAATTTGAGAGTTATATAATCATAAGTATGCTTAATAAAAAAACATTTTACATATTAGGTTTCACATACTAATTATTATAAGAGTGTTACATTAAAATTAAAAATATTTTTAAGCATATTAAATTTATTTAAATTTGTCAACACACTTTGGGCTTATTTATTTGTAAAATTAAATTTAGATAGAGATATTTTTTATTGAAAATTATGAATGATGTGAAATAAAGTTAGTTGTTATGTTGAGATATGTGAGTGATGTGATATAAATTAGTTATTATTTTAGTAATGTGTGTAGGATGTAAAATAAAATTAATTTTTAATATTAAATTTTATGTGTGATGTGATATGTTTGATTAAAATTGAATCATGTTAGTTATTAATGGCCAAATAAATGTAACTTTTATGCTTAAATAGTTAATTAAAAAAAGTTTTTTTTTTTTAGGTCACAAAAAGTCATTTCATTATATAAAATATTGATCAGATTTAAAATTTAAATCTTCCATGCGATTTAGGTGCACCTATTTGCCACCCCGTTCAGCTGAAGCCCTCCTCTCCGGCCCAGCAGTTCTCTTCACGTTCTTCGTTCGCATTCCCATGATGGCGCGATCCCATCCCTTCCAGTTTGCCCGCCCACGTCGACATCTTCCTCAATAGCGCGTGAAGAACCTCTGCCGCGCTCCCCCTGTGGCGACAGCGGCCCTGGCTCGGAACACCCGTGCGCACGGTCGGACGGTCTCATCCTCCAGGGATCCAATCCGCCACCAGCCTGAATCCGCGTGCCCCATCCGCTCGGCTGAACCGCAGCTTTCCCGAGGACTGCTGGACTCCGCGGCCGGACTCGAGAGCTCACCACGTCGATGGCCAGTACAGCCATCCGCGCCTGAACCCCGCTTCTGTTCTGCTAATCAAGCGTTACGCCGACCAACCGCGGTGCTTAGTAGACTTGGTGACTGAGCCGATCGGGTCCAGATTCGCTGGATTCTTCATTCTTAGGTACTCCCTTACTCTAAAGATAATTCTGGTTAATCGGTTGCTACAGTATTTTACTGCTTGCTTGGAACTGGCTCTAATTTTCTTGGCCCGTGTGATCTTATACTTTTAAGTGCAAACTATGTACTTCTGGTTATGTTGTGTGATTCCCTAAAATTCTGTTCATTTCCCTTATGAGTTCGTAATCTTTTAATTATCTTCTATCAGAACTATTTTAAATCTGATAGACTTTGACATGCATGTTTACTAATTTCTAAATCAACACAAGTCACAAGTCAAAATTTTGTTAATTTCGTATTATTCCAGAATAATTTGCTTTGCTAATAAAGATTACTTATGTATACGTCTGCATTTGTCCGGCATCATATTTGTTGTCCTTCATCTATAAATTGGTTAGTAAGAAAATTAAGTATGTCAACACCTGCATCAACCTTTTTTCTATCTCTACTTTGTCTCCATGTCTTCCTTCATTATGTTCTTTCTTTGATGAGCAAGCAAAAGGACCAAAGAGAGAGAAAAGGAAAACCTATCCTTGTTCATTATCTTGTTTTCACTATACTCATTCCTTTCAAGGATTTTGAAAGACATGCAAGTTTAGGCATGTTGCAGTAATTTGTCGTAGTTTCTCATGAATAAAAATTTAATTACTATTTCGGTTACCATATGTGAGATCTTTATAATTACCTGACATTGTCCATAGTCCATGTGGCTTCTGTCGATTCTTATGACGGAATGATTATTGCCTTCTTTTGGCAGCTGATAGACGTTATGGCTTGGAGAGTAACTCGCAAAAAGGTTAGTTTCATCATCATGAATAAGCTATATCAGATAATTGTTGAAAGCAATGGCCTTCAACTATGAATTTTTTACTTATGAAAAAGAAACTTATCGTCAGAATTTCTCTTTCCTTTGAGTCAAAATCTTTTCTCCCTAATTATTTGATTGAGTATTTCAGTAGTAGGTTTATGACTTTATTTGTGTCATAGTGTTTATTATATAATAGATCATGACAGTGAATGTTGAAAATACTGCAATATTGCTTGATTATTGAGGGCCATTTTTTTCCATTTGAGCGCTTGAATGGAAGTTTTGCTTCTGGGATTAGGGCTCTGAATGATGCTTTCATTTTTGGCTGCTTGTAGTATGTAAGAGCAATGCCTGCAATGCAAGTTAACTAATGTGCCGTGCCCCAGCTAACATGGTTAAGAGTCCTTGGAATAGAATTTGTATGTGTTTGCATTCAGCCCTGCTTTTCAAGCTAAATAGGCTGAGGTGCACCCATAACTCGGCTTGACAATTCCGAGCTGGCCTGCATTAATAGCTTTTTGTTTTCTTCTCTAAGAAGTCCACCTATTCGAATTATCAAAGAGTTGCTTTGCTCCTATAGGTGTGTGAGTGTGGTGAGCTCAACTAGCTATAAATGTGAACAATTGTAAAAAAGGGCACTCTTTTATACTGGTTCTTGCATTGTTGTAATGAAAGATTAATGTAGGACAACATATGTGGGAAATGCATAATGAAATTAACAACTTGTAAGCATTGCGACATCGACTTAGCTTACACAAGCACTCAAAGAAAATCACCTAAAAAGTATGACACATTCAATAAGGGAACCAAGGAAAATGCTAATCATTTTGAAAACTCGTTAAAACTAGAACCCCCAATAGTGTAGACCAGAATGGACTAGGCATACATCAAAATTCAATCACAAATAAAGAGCTAGAGAATACAAACTAAAATATGATAGTTGTGGTTAGGAAACACAGAATGATAGTAGAAGGTCACACAAATGTAGTTAATCACAACCAGAATCACAACATCATAAACTATTGCAACAGATATCATGGACCAAGTACTAATGGAACGATCACCCATGCAACCCAAATCGGCTAAGAATGTTATCTGGCTCCAACAGCCTGCCCCATGCACCTTATGGGAATATCCCAGGAAATGGAACGATCACTCCCAATGATGACTATCAAACAGTAAAACTTGAAAAACTGTTTGGAAAGGTGTAACCCTGGCTTCTCAACTGTGTTGAAGCTGATAGTTGGAAAAAGAAGTCCCACCTCTTGGGCATCACCACTCCTTGAGGCTCATTGACATCAATATTAGAAAGAAAATTTGATCTTATCCAAGAGCAAATCTCACTCGACAACCTGCACTTATGGGTGACCTATGGAGTATAAAAAATCCCGCTGACAATGTCCTCTGTCCGGGAATCATAAATATCTGAATTGACGTAGAAAGACATGCTGAACTCAATGAAGTCATCATTTGTGCACAACTGTTGTAACAATTGTCTAGTCTAGACAAAATGAGGCTGCAGAATCTCTGCCTCTGTGGATGATAGTTTGGTGTTCACACCAAATATGATTATGATGTTGATTGGGGTGGTAATGGCTGAGAATATTGTGATGGATAAGGTGTGACGTATTGAAGATCCCTTTCAAATTTGTACTAGTTTGTGTGTGATAAATATCTTTATTTACTTACACCAGTTTTTCTTTCATTCATGATTGCATTGATTTTTAAGGTATTTTTTATTGCAAGTGTGGCCCTGTACTGTTTACATCACCTTATGGCTTTAGTACTTTTTCTCCTAGGGTCTCTATACTAGCCTCACTAAAGCATTTGCATGTGCTGATCAAGGAAATGGTCTATGTGTATTCCCTGGCTTATGCAAGTTGATGCCAAGTAAGTAAAACATGTGTATTTCTCTATAAGAGCTATGTTCAAGGGAACTTGTTTGTCAGTTAGCCATTATCATAAGCAAAAGTTTATCCTGTTTGTATAAACATTCCTTAGAAGCTTGTTGAATGCACCTAGACATCATCTGTTTCTTAGCAACATAACTTAGACAAATCTTGTTTTGATTTGTTATTTATTGGCTCCTCTTTGTCTTTTACAAGTTTGTAAGCTATCTATAATCTCTTTTTTGAAAGGTATCTATACTATCTTTTCCCAGCAACACATGTAGAAGATTTCATAAATGTGCTAAGAGAGGTTGTTGCTGTCTTTGTTCACCTGAATCTTTTTTTTTATTATTAATTCAATATAAGATGATAATTTGAGAGAATTAAGCCTAAAGGAATTACTACTTGATGAACAAATGTTCTTTTATTAGTTGTTTATTACTAAGATTCTTTTATTATTTGTTTTTTACATATTAATTATCAATATTTTGTTCAACTAAAGTCCTCAACTATATAAAAGGTTAGGTTCTGTTTGGTAAGAGGATAAAAAAGATGATTTGGTTAGATTTTTTAATTATTTTTGAAAACGTTTATGATATGAAATAAAGTGAGTTAGTTATATTAAAACTTGTGTTGGGTATGAAATAAAGCTGATTGATTTATTGAGAATTGTGTTAGATGTGAAATAAAGTGATTATTTAATATTTAAATTTGTGTAGGATGGAAAATAAAATAATTTTTAAAAAATAAATTTAAGATTTTAGCCATGGTTAAAATTAGTCAAGATTTTGAGCCCGTTACCAAACAATACCTTAGAGATAAATATTACAAAAATAGGTTTTCAAGTAAAATACTATAAAAAGTAAAAACAAGTACATCAAGTAAAATAGTCGTGATCCTCAATGAGGATCATGCAAAAATTGCCTAAGAGAGGTGTGCCTTCATCCCATCTTGTATCGGTTATACAAGTAGAAGAAGTTATAAAGTCAGCCGCTTTGTTGGCCGATCCGTATACATACGTAACCATATATGCATTAAAGGCACTCAAAAAGCCAACAAACTCAGGAAGTAAGCAGCTTTCGATTGTTCCATGAAGAAAGAGTAGAATGCCCCCTATGACGATTGCATAATTCCCCTCCAATCACATGCCCTATGCCTTATCTGCTCAGATGCTAACTAGTCTTACCGTCTCTAGAGCCCTTTCTGGTCTCTGCCACTTTAACTATTCTCGTGAACAATCTGGTACCAACAGCTCTCAGGAAGACGCCTTGGTGGTCATAAAGAACTGCTGCTGCACTAGCCATGCTGTTTGCTCTTACGGAGCCATCGAAGTTGAATTTGGGATGGAGAGTTACCATAGCCACATGGGCTAAGGGGATCTTAGTTTCTCGGGGTGTAGTCAAGTCCATCTTAAGATATGTCTGACATGTTGCTGGTAGACTCTAGCATTTTGTGCGCTCCAAATATGGTACACGACCGTGGCCCACTGTAAGACAGAAAGGCTGACCCCTTTGTCACTACAGAATCTGCTCTGCGCTCCTTTCACCACTACTAGTGGCTTGCCACATCATAGGCATGCTCATCATGTGTTATATATTCATCGTATCGTTGCGTGTACCTACACAAAATGGGTTAGTATAAACAGGGTTGTTCTCAGAGGAGGTGGGTTCTTAGGTCTGATGGGCCTGGAGGCTATTTCCCCGATCTCAAGACAGACTCATAGCACTCTAAGCTTGAGAGTTGGTTGTTTTTTTCAAGGATTCAACCTCCATCCCTCCATCAGTGTTGCCTTTAGGGGGGAGGCATGGGGGTTCACCTCGAAACTTGCCACGCTTCTCAGGTTGTCGGCATAAGAGTTGGGGGGTGCTTCATTAACAGCACTCAAGCCTACAAGCGGCTCGATGGGGGCTGCTCTCGTTCACTTCATCTTCTTCCAGGTTGAGCTACTGTCCTCCAAATGCCAGGGGCTTAGCGGAAGGTGAAAGCATCGCAAGGGCTGTTGTCGATGCTTTTTACCTCCCCCATTAACCGGCTTTTCCACTACAGTAAAGCCCAACTACACCCCTGGCTGCACATGCCTCGTTCAAGTCCTTGAAGGCTCGAAGTCTACCGCACCTTCGAGAGGCAAGTACTACAAGCTCACCACTTTGTAGCCAATTCGGTTGATTCCTCTCCTAGATTATAAATTTTCTTTTCAGGCCTGTTGTATGTCTAAGAGCCTCCTACCTCTGCCCCCCAGCTGCCTCTCTATGCATTGGGGTGATAGGAATAAAGGGGCCTACCACATCGTTAGCAAGGTTTACGACTGAAGAAATATTTAGTGAAGATGATATTAAGAGTTAGGCCTTTAACAGGACATGCATGTTAAATGGTAAATTGAGATGCTTCAACAAACCAAGTCTTTTTGTTTTCATTTTATGGAGGTCAAGTACAAATAGTCACTCTATTTATTGGAAATTAATACCACAATAACTAATCTAAGTATTTTAAATAAAATTTGCATGTTAAATATGTTAAGAGGAAACTAATGCATAAGCAGCACAAGAAAACATGACGGAGGGGGAAGAAGAGGTAGAAGACAACAAATTGCAATAAGGCAGTGTTATCTTTATTCAATCAAAATACAAAGCATCTTAGGACATTATAAAAAGTTTGTCTATACAATGAGAGCAGAAAAATCATTAGATTTTACCTAATGCCAAGGAAATAAATATAAACTCAATAGTTCATAGAGAAATAGAAATTAACAATACTAGTTATTATTTTACTTTGGTGGTCAACCTATTACGGCCTTCCTCTTTTGTCTAGGTTTCACACTGTTTATGCGAAATAAAGCTTGGCATTCATATAGTTAAAGAAATTCAAATAAAATAGAAAAAAGGTTATCCTGTTATTGTCTTTTATCTAACATAAATATGGTGGAATATACGTAACATCATTAGGTGGTCATCCATATAAAATGCTATCTTATTTTTTATAATAAATACAACTAACAACAATGGCCAAGCTAATATTAAAAAAAAGGAAGCCAAGCCTTTATCCCACTCGATGGGATAGGCTACATGAATCATTTATTTTAATTATATTTTATTAAATAATATCTTATTTATTCCCAAATATGTTAGGCCATTTCTTATAGTTTTTGTCATATTTTTTTTATTTTTATCTTTCTTTATTTATACATGCAAGATCTAATAATCTAACATTTCTTACGAGAGCTTTTATTGGCCTACGATTTATATATCTAAATCATCCATTTCATATATACTCTCTCGTCTATCTTAATATTCTCATCTTTGTAATACTTATTTTATCTACGTATTTTTACATAACTTTTTTTCTTACTGTAGTTTAGCAATACTTAGTTTAGCATCACTTTAACATTGCTATTCTTACTACTAACCTTTAACTTTGAGTATAAGTTTTTTATCACATAATATACTGGATGCATTCTTCCACTTAATCTATTCTACCTAGATTTTACTAGTAACATCACCATTTATTTCATTGTCATTTTTTATAATTAATTTGAGGTATTTAAATTGCTCTCTCTTCTTTATCATGATCTAAATGCTTATATCTTGATTAAATTTATATTTTATATATTAGAATTTAAATTACTAAAGTGATAAATTTTAGACTCTAAGGCATTCTTCTATAATTTAAATTTCGATTTAGCCATATATTTTATTTTATCAACAACAGAATATCATCTGCGAATGACATATGCTATGACATTTTCTTAAATATGTCTAAATAGGATCTCCATAACCAATACAAAGTAATATGAACTTGAAACGGAGCTTTGGTGTAATTTAATTATAATAAAAAAATCTTAATTTAATTTCCTTGTGTATTAACACTAGTAACAATAATTTATATTTATTTTTAATAATTTAAATGTAAGTAATACAAACTTTTACATTTTTTAAATTCTTTGAAACAATTTCATTAGAATTTTATCAAAAGTCTTTTCTAAATCTATAAAATTAAGCACGTTTCTTGTTTTCTCTCCCTAATTTTTCTCATTAAATATTTCACCAAATAATAGCTTTCATAGTAGATTTATCTAGCATAAAACTGAACTAGTTATGTGATACCCTAATATCACAATGTAATCAATGCTTGGTCACTCTCTCTTAAAATTTTAAAAGATAACTCATCAATTTAATTTATCTATAGTTAACACATTTTTATAAATCATATTTGTTCTAGTAAATAGGTACTAATGTATTTTTTTTTTTTCATTCATTTGGTTCCTTTTAGTTTTTAAAATTATACCAATATGCTCTTTTGACGTGGGATGAAAAATAGAAATAATTATTTTTTTATCAACAAAATTAATTGGTAAATTATTTTTAATTAAAAGCAAGAATTTTTTAAATAAATTATATGATAAAATAGGTTTATAAATTTCATAAATTTAAAATATTTTAAAATTATAATTAAGTTGTTTTTCCTGATAATCAGATTCGGTGTTGATTTTAATTCAATAAATTAGATTTGAGATTCAAAAATTAAAAACGAATGTCACACAAATAAAATCCAACGGTAATTTTTCTCTTAAGTAAATATATAATTGCATAATTAGAGCTAAATCGAATAATCAAGCAGAGTAAATAATTTTAACGAAATTAGATAATCAATGAATAATTACGCTCGATGAGAAATTATACCGATATGAGTCAAATCGATAATTACAAGTAGGCGGATGATGAAACGGTCTCAGTAAATGTCGGCCATGATGGCACGGAAGCATGGAGGCGTGTGGACAGTTGGGCGCGCACAAGAGTGTGCAAGTGGGGCCTGCGAGCGTAAGCACAGGGCTGGCTGCGAGCAAGCTCGCTAGCTCGCTCGTGAGCTGGGCATTCGCAGAGCACGTGACTGGACGGCTGGCTCAGCAAACCACTTGAATGGAGTTGCGGCACTATAGGGGCTCGCGCGGCATTGCACCACAATTCGATGGGTTCAGCAAAGGAGAGCAGGAGATGGGCACAGCTGTTTGAGCGTCTCGACTCGCGCTATCGAAGGTGGCCACAAAGACGACGTGACTCGACAATTTCTTGATGGGGATCAGGATCGGTGGAGGCAGTGGTGCGATTGTGTGTGACGAGGATGGTAACAATGGTAAGGGATGGATGAGAACAATTGAAGATTATAATTTTTTTTAATATAATAGAATAACTAGGTAATAAAGGATTCTTATTTAAAGCTACTCTCACCCTTTCTTTTACCGAAATATTGACCCCTTAATCCAAATGTGAGCTTTGAGACAATTCAAACATAATTTCATTCATCAAGTGTAACCCCCTTATTATAATGCAAAATGACCTCTTTATGTAGATAGATCTATGAAGAAATTTAAAAATGTAATATTAAATGTAAAAATTAAATTCTAAATAAATGAAAGTAACTATAGAACTAATTCAATTATACAACAACAACAACAACAACCAAGCCTTGATCCCACTAGGTGGGGTCGGCTACATGAATCCTTTGTTTCCATTGCGCTCTATCAGTTACCGGGTCCTAAGTCCCGGATGAGAAATGCGGAGGGTTGTGTTAGGTAGTCGACAGCCAACGTAAAACTTGTCGAATCAATCATGACATGAATCCTTTAGAACTAATTCAATTATAATAAAATAAAATCATTCCCAAATATGGCAAGTGTTCAAATTTCCCAAATTCACTTTAAATTAAGTCAAATCAAATCTGGATAAAGCTAATATGAAAATCTTCAATTAACTCTAATTGATTTGACTTTAAATTTTGATATCATCATAGTTGTTTGATAATGCTGATTTGTGTTCCCACCAATTCTCCCCAAGTGGGAGAAACTTGATCTTGTTGAGTATAAGTCATGCAACTCACGTTTCTTCAGGTGAATCAGATCAATTAGCTGTAGTCTCTGAATCTATTGAAAAAGAAAAAAATCTCCGCCAAACAAATATCACTGATAATTGAATTCAAATAAAATTATTTACTCAATAAAACTTAATTCTATTAGCTCTAAAATTGGTATAAAGGTAAATTTTTGTTGTAGATATTTGTGATAAAATTACATTCAGAGGGAACAAAAGGCTAAGGCATCACTGAGTATTATTGTTGAGCCCTAATAATTAGTAGATTTGAAATATTGAAAGTGTCGACTGCTCCCATGATCTAATAATAAGATTTTAATTTATTCATTAGACCCAAATTAATAAAAATTTTGAAATAAATTAAATTAGGGATTTAATCACCTTAATTATTATAATAAAATATTCAGAAATATTTTGCACTAAATTATAATAAGTTGTCATCAAGATTATTGATTTTATTTATTTGATACGAATAAAAAAAATAAAAAAACTGACTCATGCAATAAATTAATATGAAAGACAAATATAAGTGCACACTTAAACTCTCTAACATGCTATAACATAAAAAAAAAACTAGTACCGACTTGACTTATGATATACTAATTTCTACTAGATGACTGATTTTGATCATAACTATGTGAAAAATAAGTCAGAATTATGAGAGACATAGTTCCTAATAGGTGCTGTAAAGTTCTCCATAAATATCTAGCGAATTGTACAACACATCAACTAGATGTCTATGTGATCAACCATTTAGTCTCATGTGTCATCTGCATGTATCGCTTTATAGTGTTGAGGTTTTTTTATTACTGAATTCATGATGTGTATACGTGTGTTTTATCACATCGTATCGATTTAACCTCATAGTGATCGTGACCTAAAATGATCTCAAATATAATCAGTTGTGTTCATCAAAATAGTCTGATGATTTAGTGGCCTCGATCAAACTTATGATATACTTTTCTTTATGGTTCGGCTCTATAACGACTTCCTCATCTTGACTTTCAATTTTTATTATATAATTATCTTTCTCATATAGTTCCTCCTCATATTTCTCTTACTCTTCAGCTAAGATAGGATTTGTTATATAAATAGATATAAGTAAAGAATTGAGTTCCAATATTTCAAGAAGAATGAATGCTCTTGTAGAGAACCCTTTCATTCCTTCCTTTTGGAGGGAATTAGATGGGTCACCTATAGTCTTAATAGATCTAACAGTGGAAGTAGGAATTGGAGCGAAGGGTATTGGTCTAGGGTCATATTGTTTAAGAACTATTTGATCTACCTTATATGAGGCAAAGAAATACTTTCTTCATAAATTGCATTTAAGCTCATCTCATGTTTCAACTCTCAAATGGTCTAATCATACACCATGAACAACTATCCCTATGCTTCTTATATAATATTTTACTTTGCCAAGAAGCATTAGCTTTACATATTTAATTTTTTCTAACTCAACCAAACTACAATAATTAAAATAATAATTCAGATTATTTTCCCACTCTTCATATGGTAACTGAATCACTAGAAAAGTAGAACTTAATCATGACTTCTTCTATGGATGGTAGTTTATTAGGTGTAAATATACGATCAAACCTAGCTATAAGGTCAGATAATATAATTTTGTGCCAATGCTTATACAAGATCAGAATATAATGAGATGAAAAATATAATGCGAAATATATAAAAATAAATGCTCAAATAAAATGCCGAAATCTAAACTATGCTCTGATACCAAGTTGATATAAGGCGAAAAATAAAAATAATAATTTTTTATCAGCACAATTAATTAGTAAATTATTTTCAATTAAGCGCAGGATTTTTTTTAAATAAATTAATAAATAAGATTTATAAATCTCATAAATTTAAATATTTTAAAATTAAAAGTTAGTTGGATCGTCCAATAAATAAGAATTTATCAAATTAGATTAGGGTGTTGATTTAAATTCAATTAATCAGATTCGATGTTTAGAAATTAAGGATAGATGTTTCACAAATTAAATCCAATAGTAATTTTCTTTCGCTTGAGTAAATCTATGGTCGCACAATTAGAGCTAAATCAAATAACCGAGCAGGGCAAATGATTTTATTAAAATTAAATAATTAGTAAATAATTAAGCTCAATGAGAAATTATACCAGTATGAGTCAAATCAACATTCACAAGTAGGCGAATGATGAAACAGCCTCAACAAATGCCGGCATTGGGGGCGCGGAATCACGGAGGTGTGCTGTGGATGGCTGGGCACACGCGAGGTTGGGCGCTCGTGGGAGCATGCGGATGGATGGCCCGCTTAGCGGGCGGCTTGTACAAAGATGCGGCATTGCATGGGCTCGCGTGGTGTGGCACCCCAATCTGGCAGGCTCGACGAGAAAGAGCAGATGGGGCAGCTGTTTGAGCGACTCGACTCGCACTTCACGGGTGTAAAGCACTACCGAAGAACGTGGTAGTAAGAACGACGTGGCTCAGCAATTTCTCGAGGCGGATCGAGATCTGTGGAAGCAATGGCGTGGTTGTATGCGACAAGGATGGTAGCAATGGTAAGGGATGGATGAGAACAAACGAAGAGTATGATTTATATATATATATATATATATATATATATATATATATAATATGATAACTAGGTATTAAAGGATTCTCACTTAAAGCTATTCTCATCATTTTCTTCACTAAAATATTGACCCCTTAATCCGGATCTATGCTTTGAGAAAACTCATAATTTCATTTGTCAAATGCAATCCCTTATTACAATACAAAGCAACTTCTTTATATAAAGAGATATCATGAAAAGATTTGAAAATATAATATTAAATGTGAGAAATAAAATGCCAAATAAATAAAAGCAAATATGAAACTAATTTCATTGTAATAAAATAAAATCAGCTCCAAATATAGCGAGTCTTCAAATCTTTCACTTCTGCTCTTAATTAAATCAAATCAAATTAAATCTGGATAAAGCTAACGTGAAAATCTTCAATTAGCTCTAATCGATTTGAATTTAAATTTTGATAGCATTGTGACCGAACAAATTATGCTGATCCGTGTTCCCACCATCTTTCCTTTAGATTCTCTAGTACATTATTTGCTATCTTGTACATGCAGTTAGCAATCCTCAGCTAAATAAAATTAGTATTCTCTTCAAAATTTAATTGCTCAAGTTTTATAACTCGCAACTTAAAGATTTTTCTTTAAAATTCTTAGATACTTCCATATAGTCCGAGGATACTGTTTGGACTTATTATTTCTTCAGCTCTATATTGTAAAATTTAAAACCATTAACTAACGTTGGCTAGCCAAGCTTTCAGTTGTAATAACTTACAATTTATATAATTCAAGCAATCTCATTTCCTTATAGGGATTGAAAGTAATATTTTAACTATTTGGGCGTAAGAAATATACATTCAAAATGTAGATTTTTGGAAGTATCCATTATGGACTAAGATTAATTTCCCAATATTTGTAATGAAGTACATAAATTAGTTGACTATTCCTCTTTTGAAGATAAAACTTATTATACTCAGTTCATGAATTATGTTTGTGATTCTTCATAGAGTAGAAATATTGAAAATTCAGGGAGCGGAATAATTCTTTCCTTTTATGGTGATTTTTTAATTGGAGACTTATCTTTAGGTTGTCAATTCTTCTAATTTATCACTTTATAGAACTATGAAATGAGTCAAGCTTTTTTAAAGGTTCTGCAACATTAATGCGTTTTGATTTGTCATTCATGGCTAACTTTGCAAGGCTTGTGAGTTAAAAAAACATTGTGGGTGCAAAATTATGGTTTAGTCATTCTATTGTCTATATTTCTATTACAGGTGACAAAATTTCGACTTTTTTTCTTTCTTTTTTCTAATTTTATTTAACTGCCTGATTCTTCAACTTTGTGTTGCAGATCTTTATTTTAGTGGTGTGCTTGCATATCCTGGGTATGGTAAAGTCTTCCAAAATGGTTACTCTGCCATGTATGTATTCTTGTCGTATACTTTTTTTAATCCAGTTACTCCTGGATTGAAAAAGTTATTTCTTTATGTACATCTGCACCCGTCTATTAAATATTTTGAATTTTATGGAAAACTAAAATTTTGGAATTTGATTTCATCCACTAATAGTTTGAATTTTGAATTTCATCCACTTCCCTCTCAAACTCTCGAGCGCTACTCAAGTGAGTTTTTCTTCTTTAAGCTTCCTTCTTGTTTGAAATTTTTTCTTGCTAATGACCTTAGGAGGAGAGGGACCTATTACAATCTTCTTACCTTTATAAGTAAACACGTAGGAATTAGATCATCCTCAAAGAATGACATCCAAATCATATAACCAAGGCCTACCCAAGATGATGTTGTCAACCTCCATTAGTAAAATATCATACCAAATTTTGTCTTAATAAGAATTGAATTGAATCGGAACTTAGTATCGCTGTGTAACTTCTAAGGAAGCATTAATTCAGGATACCTTATATAGATTTGACTAAGGTTTATGCCAACCTTGGATATAGTAATTGTGGCAATCACACTCGCACAACTTCACTATCAATAATGGTCTTACACACCTTTTTGTTAATTTTTATGTAAGTGTGAAAAGTGAAAATTGTGTGCCAATCACCACTCTATTTGTGTTGGGCTAAAGCGCACTTGACAATTCCGATTCTAGGATCACTATGGAACTCAAACTCATAAGTAAATTCAACGTACTCTAAAGTCTCATCTCTAAACTCCTCAAACTCGTCAACAAGCTTTTCATCAACCACATAAGTGGGCGGGTCATCCTCATAATCTAGAAAATCATCATCCTGCTCTATGATCTCATAATCTAGAAAATCATCATCCTGCTCTATGATTTTGGTCCTCATGCGACATTTAGATGCCATGTGACCGATTCCTTGACACCTGAAACAATATATGGAACGACTGCCACCACTGCAAGAGGTTCCTCCGACAATAGTCTTGCCCTTATCAAGGGTAGCAAGGTGACTAGTGGATGGTGAGCCGTTAGCTGGTTTTGTTTTCATAGAAGTGGACTTTGTAGAAGCTGTAATCGAACGCGAATTGACTTTATGAAGTACGATCGACCTTTGATATCTTTTGAGATCTTGGGCAACTTGATAAGCTTGCTCAAGGGTCGGGATTTGTCTCACAATAATTTCACGTTGTATGTTATCCCAAAGTCTAGATCGAAATTTAGAAAATGTGATTTCCAGATTCTCATGAACATGTTCATAAGAAATTCATCGAATTTCGTGATGTATTCAACAATAGTCTTATTACTTTGAGTCAGCCACTGTCATTGATCTAATAGGTGATGCTGGTATGAGACACGAACTGAGTCTTGCTTTAAGCTCATTCCACGATTCAATTGGTTCTTGCTGACTGTGTTGCAACATTTGCTTAATATTATTTATATACAGTCTAGCTTGCATAGTGAGCTTCATCTTCACAAATCTAACCTTTCAATTTTTTGACATGTCATACCATTCAATAATGGTTCATGTCAGCTTTCTAGTCTAAATAAACTTTTGCGTCTAGTCGACCATTAAAGGTGGTGGCCTCTACTTTCACACTGCGCTAGGTATTTTGTTCTGGCTCACGTGTCTCTCGAGTTTGATAATCCTACTGCTCAGTTCTCCTAGGTCTATGATTTTACCTAGGTTGATCGATTTCACTCTCTTGATTATTTTAGCCCTCAAGTCGATCTATCATACCGTCCATATGGTCTAACCTAGCCATAATCTTAGCCAACACTTTTTGGAGCTCAGGATCCATGCTATTATTTTATCTGAAGTTAGAAATAAAATATTCGAAACCAAAACGAGTTTACATGTGATAAAATAAATATGATTTAATTAATACAAATGCGAATATGCCCTAATTTGACCTGAAGCTTTGATACCAAATTTGATGTGGGATAGGCGAATAAATATGCAAATCAGATATCAGCAAGTTTGCATTGCAAATTAATCACAAAATAATGCAAAAATTTTAAGATTTAATTTTGTGATGAGCAAGAAATTAACTAAACCCACAAGAACTAATCCTTTCAAAATTTTAAATAAATAGGATCAAAGGTAATTAAAAAATTACTAACTTAGATTAGGGCTCAATTGGTCTTCAATAAATCAAGAGTAAGACAACAAGGTTATAGGTTTTCACAATATTTAACCAATGAGATTTAATTGCACGCAATAATAAAATGTCGCATAGGTGGAGTAAATTTGAGTAAACCTCATGCAAGCAGAAAACTTTATAGTATTCGATTAAAATTCATATCTGGATCTAAGAAGCTCAGGGACTTGAATGTAATTTCCAATTAATTACCGCAGATTTGGCTCGGACGAACAAAGAAGACAATCACAGGTTCGAGGCGCAACTTGCTAACGAAGGCCGATCTTCTCACACAATCAAACTACGCAGAACTGCGGCTCGCACAGCCTGGGCAAATAGCAAGATTGTTCAGCTAGTGAGTGTTGGGCGCAAGTGCTGCAATTCAGTGCGCCAATGGCCTCGTGGGATGACGCATCTCGCATGGAGAACGGTGCAGCAAGCTCGCACAAGCTTAGTGAGGGGTTCGAGTGGTGTTGACGGGATTGTGTGGCACAGTGCTGCAATCTTGCGGGCTTGGCGAGGAAAACAAGCGGTGCTGACTGACTTGCAGGTCGCAGTATTGCGACTCTGTGGGCGATAGGCGTGGCAACTCACGTAGCGTGGAGCAGGGAGCTCTGCAGGTTCGACGACAAAATTAGCGGAGATCTGCTACTTCGAACTCTCAATAGATATATCCGCATGAGTGCAGGAACGACACAATAATGATATAAGTGAAATAGTGAGTAGTGAGTAGAGTGAAATGAAGCGAACGTTGAAAAGGATCGAAGGGGGATGGAATCAAAGAAGCAATGAGCTTGCGCGGGAGGAGTTTAGGGATTCTCACCCAAAGCCTTGCCCTTTCCTATCTGGGATATCGATTCATTACAGAATCAAACAATTTCAAAGACGAAGACAAATAACGTTCATTTACTATTGAACCAAATAATAATAAGGGAGGTGTTTATATAGACCTCCATACAATCGACATAGTAAAAAAAGATACAATATAATAAAATTTTCTCACGCAAGCGAAGAAATATTAGACATAATGTCTAAAATAACAACTACAAAAATAGAAATAATTGATATATAATAATTGCATAAAATAAAATCATTAAAAAATGTAATCTCATTAATTAGAGTGAATGAGAGTTTTCAATCCGCTATGGCAACAATCTGCAACATCCATCTTTCCAAATCTATCTTGACCATCGTCGGCGATAAACTCTATTAAGAATGAATCAACAATTAATCGTGGTGTCCCTACCAATAGTATACCACATAGATAATCTAGTGTGTTCACTATATTCCTAAAAATTTTGTTCAGTATTTTCTGGAATAAGGTATTAGCTACAGCTTCTAACGTGGGATTGTCTAATTGACTTATAAATAAAAAGGACAAAGAGGGGTATTAATTTAGGATATTGAACAGTTTTTAATTTATAAAGAGCAGTTCTAAGCAAGTTTCTGTAGTATTAAATGTGAATAGTGAGCTGGGAGCACTTTTACAGCAAGCCATATTCAGAGAAAGAAAGAGAAGGAGAAGAAGAGAGGAAAGGGAGAAAGAAGAGAATCTCTGTGGAGACTTCAGAGCTTTGTAATGAGCTTAGCTTCAACATCCTAAGAGGTACACCACCAGCACACGATGATGATCAAGTGTTAGGAGAGATCAAAGTTTTATGTTATGTTGTAATAAGTAATTGATGTACTATGGAAAACAAATTATATAATCTAGTTAGTTATCTTTTATGTTTAATTGTGATAGGTTTGAGGAAATAAAAGAAAGCGAGAAATTTAGTGCCATACCCTGACCTACTGTGAAATTATGTTGTTTATCCTGTAATAGCATCAAGGTGTGACACACACACACACATACGTAGATGTAGTAGCGTAAGAGTACTCTTTATTTTAGAAAAATATTAATAGTTAAGTTTTCTAATATGTACTTGTTGCAACATAACGTTAAATTAATTGCGTGTAGGATTGGGTTACTCAAGCAGATGAATGTAGTTTGCACCTGAAGAATAATATCTAATGTCAATGATGACCAGTTTCCTTCTTTTAACTGTTTACTGTTGTTTATTTCTATTAGCTCTATTTAATTATTTTCTATGCATATATGTTCTTTTATGTGTTAGAATTCTTTTTATTTTTTGGTTATATTGTAAACTTCTTTCTTAGCCATCCCAAGTAATTGGGATTAAGGTTTTGTTGTTGTTGTTGTTGTAATTGTTATTGTAATTGTTGTTGTACTATAAGCTTTCATCTTGAACTAGATACATGGTTACTTATGTAGGATGTTTCATGGGAGTTGCAATCTGACATTGAGAATGAAAGACGAATTACCTGGGTTGAAAGTTCCCAAGAGAGAGAAACGTGTTAAAAGAGCAAATAGAACTAGTGCCCCAGTTGAAATGCCATATGTTCCTCCCAAACTAAAGTTAACTGTGAAATCTTCTCCTGACAAGACCATCGATATCTTTGAAGGCATGACAATTTTTGAACTGGCTAAGAGAACAGGTGCAAGCATTCGCTCTTTGCAAGAAATAATTGCCAATGTTGGTGAAAGGGTTCTTTCAGAGTTTGATCCATTAAGCATTGATATTGCTGAGCTAGTTAGCATGGTATTTCCGCATGCCTTCCATAATTTCTTTTGTGCGCATTACTTAACTTTTTAATGAATTGTTTTTATGATATTTAATGAGTCGTGCTTAGTCGGTAGATTGGTGATTAGCCATTGTCCATACTTCCTTCCTATGATAAGACCTCCATATCCTTTTCGTCATTAAGTATTTATATTTTAAGCGTTTGTCATGATGACTTTAGTTTTTGCTCCATTGTGAATATTCTAAAATGCTAGTATAAATTTCTGTCACGCAAATGAACATTTGAAACCAGAAAATTAAAACCTTCTCTAATTTATTCTGTGAGATTGATTTAGCTGAACGAACCATTTTGGAGTTATGTATTGCTGCTTTCTTATTGCTTTAGCTATTTTCAGTTGATAGTTACAACTATATATAATCATGTACTACTACCTGGGGGACAATTTCCTCTTTTGGCTTTAAACTATATATTATCTATGAACCTAACATCACTGTTCCCATGTGATTTAAAGTTTATCATTGTTAAGGCCATCTATAACAAGTAAATGGCAAGATATTTATAAAATTAATGTAGTTGAGATGCAGATGTGAATTGTATTAGAAATGATTGTATTAAGGAAAAGGTGAGTGTGACACATATAAAATTGTGATGAGGGAGATTTCTAAGGTGATTTGGTCATGTCTGTATTGATTTATAAAGGTCCTTGTATCTAAATGTAACAAGATCCAAGTCACCATGTCAAAGAGCGTAAGAGAAAATCAAAATGACTTGAGATATGGTTATTACAACGAACATTGACTCCATTGCACACAGAAATTGCTGCTTTAAATAAAGCTGAATGGAGAATATAAAATCTATGTAGCTGACCTCAGCTAGTTTGGGGTGAAAAGGTGATGTCCTGATGCGGATCCTTTATATGCCACGAAAGAATTTGGTTATTTTATTAGTAAAGCCATATTATAGCTTCCTTTCATAGAATTGGAATATTTTACTAAAAATAGGATTAATAGCTTTAGTAAGTATTCTTGCCTTTTTATGTTTAGTTAGGTGCTTGATTTTGTTTCTTTTTTTTTTTTTTTTTTTTTTTTTTTTTTTATCTAATGTTTTGCTATTATGTTCCCAATATAGCTCTTATATTTTTTTGTCTCTAGTTCATTATGATGAATTAAATAAATGTTAGGTGCTTAGTGATACTCTAATATCACGGAGTAATCTATACTCGATCATGTTTTCCTAAAATTTTAAACTATGACTCGTTAATTTAATTCTTCTATAGTTGATATAATCTTGTATGTCGCCTTTATTCTTATAAATAGGTACTGGTATAATTTTCTATTCGTTTAGCATTTTTTAGTCATAAAAATCATATTAAACAATTTAGTGAGCTAAGAAACTTTGATGCATTTCCAAATATCTTTTGAATTATCCGGTAACCACCTCTACTTTTGAGTAACGCTCTAGTTTTAGCATAACTTTTTTAAGAGTTCATGTCATGTTTGTTTAACAAGCTTTACACTGGTTGTCAACTGGTTAGCACAACTTTTCGTGTTTCTCACCCGAGACTTAGACCCGACAACAGTATATTGAGGTAATTTTCAAATTGAAGGGCATTTTAATAATTTTTTAAATAAAGAAAAAATTTAAATAAGTTTTGATATTTTCATATTAAAAAAGCAACATAATCTGTTAAAAGGATGAATGTTAAGTCAACCTCAGTGATTAGTTTGAAAATTTTAATGAATCTAGATATGCTACTTTTTAAAAATCATACAACATAATTTTAACAATGTATTAATTATCTAGCCCACTTTAACTACATTAGGTGATTTTTGCTAGGAGAGGGGTATGCCCCTCCCTAATAACGTTTGCAACATTCTTAAAGGTGATATTAGTTGATTTAACATTTGTAATTGTTGTTTAGTTTAATATTAAAGGCTTAGGCCAATTATCGAAAATCACAGACTCAATTATACTACCCTCGAACTCAAGATCTGCATGATATTTACCCATGAAAATATCCCCAAAATTTCGTTACTATCTTCTTCTCCTTGTCCTTAGTTTTTTTTTTTTGTTGTTGTTATTGTTTTTGTTGTTTATTATTTTATGAAGGCTATTTAGACATTTTTCTATAAATTTTATTAGTTTGTGGATGGTCGATTCTTTATTGGCATTTCAATTTAATGCGAGCACTTCTTTGTTTTTAAAGAATGAAATAATTTTATTCCGTCATAATTTGTGAGAGATTTTTTAAATTGAACGTACCTTACAATCTATGGACATAATCAAACTCCTTTTTCTTTTTTGTGACAAAGTATGCTCGTTAGCTCTTGGTTTTATTGTTTTTTTAAGGGTTAAAAGCAATTAAGTCCCTTTAGTTTGGGCCAATATGCAATTAAGTCTCTCTAATTTTTAAATTAGTCAAGTTGGTCCTCTAGTTTGAGATAATGTGTAAATGGGTTTATTACTATTAATAAAAGGACTCAATGAATGACATTGTCTCAAATTAGTAGACTAGTTTAGTTAATTTAAAACCTGCATCAACATTTTAGATGAACATAATGTTCAATCTAATTTAGTAATTAGAGAAAATGTTCTTTATTGGGTCCCTTTATTAAATATTAAATGACCTATTCTTCCGGGTAATTGCACAGTTTGATGTTCGTTATAATTTCTGTTTTAGTGCTATTTGTTAAGGGAGGATAGAAAACAAAACCCTAATCTACTTTGCTTCATTCAAAAATAAGCCTTTATAATGGCGAATATGGGTACAAAATGTCATAATAATAACATAAGGTTTCCTTGCTTCACTGTGACAGCTAAATTAAAGAAGAAATGACTGTCCAATTAGTGCAGAAAGATGGAATTCTCAGTGTTTGGAGATAGAAAAAAAGAAAATTAGAAGAAATAGTAAATATTTTCTTCTACATTTGTGTATTTTAAGTAGAACAAGCTCATTCAAGTGTAGAGGACACATCATGATTTGCGTGGGACCTATCGCAAGGACAAATGCATCATATAAGGCAGACTAATGTTCCTATTGATTTTGTAAAAACTTTAAGCTATTTTGAGAGGCCTAAATGTACAATATCAGTAGCCATGAACATAAGTAATCAATTCTAAACCCTGGGAACATGGTAAGTTATAGGAGATATATAAACTGCCAATAGAAAAAAAAATTGCTATTTATAAAATGTAATTAGATTTCGCATTTTCTTTTGGGAGTATGTTGTTTCATGACACAAAACTATATGCGTTTAAACGTAGTTTTGATAACATATTGCTGGAGAAAATTTTCCTAATCTTGTAATGGTACATATCATTGTTGAGGTGTCAGTTTATCAACTTCAGTGACTATGTTGCTGTAGAGAAATATTGCCCATGTTTGGTAATGTTACACGCGTTTGGTAGTGTTACGTGCTGTTTGGTGATCAATGACATTCCAGAATAACTCCACTGCAAAGTTTTGGTTATAGCATTCAAAACTGGATGCCTAATCCATTCTTTGTGGCATTGCTCCTGATTTTTTCATTTATATACTTATTCTTGAAGTTTAGTATTAATTACATAGTAACCTTGCAGGATGTTTTTTTTTTTTATTAAACTTGCAGGAGGTTGGTGTCAATGTTAGAAGGCTACACTTGGATGAAGGTGCTGTGCTTCAGCCTCGACCGGCAGTTGTAACAGTCATGGGCCATGTTGATCATGGTAAAACCTCGCTTTTGGATGCTTTGCGTCAAACATCTGTTGCAGCCAAGGAAGCTGGTGGAATCACCCAGCACCTTGGTGCCTTTGTTGTTGACATGCCATCAGGTTCCTTAATTACTTTTCTTGATACTCCTGGGCATGCAGCGTTCAGTGCCATGCGTGCAAGAGGTGCTGCTGTTACAGATATAGTTGTGCTTGTGGTGGCAGCTGATGATGGTGTGATGCAACAAACACTCGAAGCAATGTCTCATGCACAAGCAGCTGGCGTTCCCATTGTTGTGGCTATAAATAAGTGTGATAAGCCTGCAGCTGATCCTGAGAGGGTTAAGATGCAGCTTGGTGCTGAGGGGTTACTGTTGGAGGACCTAGGTGGGGATGTCCAGGTTGTTGAAGTCTCTGCCAAAAGTAAAGTTGGATTAGATAAATTAGAAGAGGCTTTGCTACTTCAGGCTGAGATGATGGATCTGAAGTCAAGAATTGATGGTCCTGCTCAAGCTTATGTGGTTGAAGCAAGGCTTGATAGAGGACGAGGACCTTTAGCTACAGCAATAGTAAAATCTGGGACATTGATATGCGGGCAGTATATTGTTGCTGGTGCAGAGTGGGGGAGAATCAGAGCGATTAGGGATATGTTGGGGATGACCACTACATCTGGAAAACCTGCCATGCCAGTTGAGATTGAAGGATTGAAGGGACTTCCAATGGCCGGTGATGATGTTGTGGTTGTAAATACTGAGGAGAGAGCTAGGATGTTGAGCCATGGAAGGAAAAAGAAACTGGAGAAGGACAGACTTTTGAAGGCCAGTGAAGAGAGGACTGAGAACGAAGACATCTCAGAAGAGAGTGAAAAGACGCCTTTGAGGGTTGAACTTCCTATTGTGGTTAAAGCTGACGTGCAGGGTACTGTGCAAGCAGTTACTGATGCACTGAGGAGTCTAAACAATACGCAGGTAATCTTTATTATGAGTTACCTTATTGAATGTAGAACTTGTATGAAGAATGTATATTTTTTTAACTTTAAGTGTCTTTATGCTTTGGTGTGACAATTCCTTTACTTTCTAAGTTTTCATCATGTAATGTGCGATCTCATCAAAGGATTTCCCTTTGAATAGTTTGATGAATTCATCTTTTGGATTACACTTCAGTGCTTAGATGGCATTTTTTTATTTGCTTTAAGACTATGAGATCATTAAATATATAAGATTAAGGTAGCTTTTAAGTTAGTTGAATGCCAGATCTTTAGATCTTTAGCATGGTATCGAAGTTCCTGTGTCAATTATTTCTAACATAAGTTTAAGAAAAAGATCCTCATGCTGAATTAGATTTATGATAAAAAGGAAGCTAGAGTGTGAGGGGCTGTATAATAATAATATGAAGTTGTTCTTGGTGCAAACTTAAGCTTGAGGTGGTTATCAAAGATTTAGCACTTTTATTTAGGTAACTTCTTTTTTTCTATTATATTCTTTTATAGAGGAATTTTCTTTAATTAAATAGTTAACTGTAATTAGTTTTTACCCTGCAGTAGAATTGTGCCATGCCTCCTCGCCACGTATGACATGAGTTGGTTGGCGCCGGCAATCCACTTACAAGCAAACTTGCATCAAAGAAAATGCCTACAAAAAAATCCTTGTACTATATCTGCAAAATAAAGTAATATCTTAGATCATAAATTTTCAATGCCTGCAAAAAAATTCCAAGGGCTTCTGCCTTTATCTTACTTGGACTATTTATGTTATCCAATTATGTAGATAACTTCTATTGTTAGATCCCTTGAATGTGTAAGCTACATTATATTTTTTGCTTGTATTGGGCGTAGGCCTTTTTTTAACTTATTAGTTTGCTTGTAATGGGCCTTGGGCATCACTCTAGTTTTTCTTTATATTTAGGACTTGTAATGGCTTAGGCCTTATATCTTTCCTTTAGCAAGCAGGGGGCGAGAAAATTAGTAAGAATCATGAATAGGAGAAGCTATTGTGCAAAAATAAAGTGATTCTAAGGATTCTCCCACTGATCTCAATGGTGTGCACATTAATGGGTAAAGGCATGACTATAAAGGACCCCTCGGGATTTTACCTTAGGTATTGTCCTGACTATGTGATATGACAATACATCATCATAAATGTTATCTACCAGGTTGACTTCCCAGTGCCACCAACACACATTCTGCATCTTGAGGTGTGGCATATAATAATTGTGGTCTAGATCGTGGGTTAAACATCTCACGTATTAATTATGTGGTTAAACTTTCACGTCTTTTATTTATCCATAAATCCTGAGCTCCAAATATTTGATAACTTCTGTGTTTTGAGATGTGAAAATCTGCACAAATAAATTTAGTGACACAAGAAAATTTTCTACAGTAATGCGTGCTCCATGACTGATTTTCTTTTTTCTAGGTTTTTGTGAATGTTATCCATGTTGGAGTTGGGTCCATATCTCAGTCTGATGTTGATTTAGCTCAAGCTTGTGGTGCATGCATAGTTGGTTTCAATGTCCCCACCCCACCAAGTTCTCTCGCTCTTGCAGCAAACCATGCAAGCATTAAGGTAATGGATGTGCAGTGCACTTTTTATTAATTTGTCTGTCCTCTTTTTCCATATCTGAACTCCACATGCATGCATTTATGTAGAAAAGAGAATCAATGAGTCATTGGCTGGCTTTATATTGATCCAGTGAATCTGGATTTGTTGTTGCATCCCTTGCTTTTGAACGCCATTCTGAAAACCTCTCTCATGTCAGTACTTTTTGCCAGTACATTAATTCATTCAGAAAGTGGAATTTGTGCTTTTTATATTCTTTTTCATAGAGCATTACTACTTTATTGGTTGACTATAGAAGTTGAAAGAGAACTCCTACACATCAGATTGCATCATTTATATCTGTCATTGCATCACTTTGGCGTCAGAGGTGGATGATTAAATAGTTATATCCTGATCTCAATTGTTCAGATTGTTCTGCACCGGGTAATATACCATCTTCTGGAGGAAATTGGAAATCTTATTGTGGAGAAAGCTCCTGGGACTTTTGAGACTCACGTTTCCGGAGAAGGTGAGGTCCTTGGTATCTTTGCACTCAAAGGACGAAGTAAATCAAAGGGTCCTGATCTGAAAATTGCTGGATGCCGGGTCATCGATGGTCGCTTCACAAAGTCTTCGAAAATGAGGCTTTTGAGGAGCGGAGAGATTGTGTTTGAGGGCTCATGTTTATCGCTCAAGCGGGAGAAACAGGACGTGGAGGCTGTTGGGAAGGGTAATGAATGCGGACTAGTTATTGAGGAATGTGATGATTTCAGAATTGGAGACATTATCCAGTGCTTGGAGGAAGTGAAAAGGAAGCCCAAGTTTGTGTCATCAGAGAGTGGAGCTGTTCGCATCGAGTGTTGATGGTCTGAGTTGAAGTCTGAAGGATGGCTCATTTTTGCAGGGTTTTTACTTTTTCTCTGGCTCATTTCCAGCCTCTCGTTTGCTTTCACTCTACACAACAACATTATAGGTAAACAACATTTTGGTGTTAGGGTCTTCATTATTTATTCGTTAAAGTATCTGAACAAATGGAATGATTTTGTACTTTGAAACTAGGAGGAACCTACAAGGCCTTAAGTTACAAACTACAAGGCCTTAAGTTACAAATTACAAGGAATTAGTCATGTCCGAGAGAGATGAATGCCAATTCACTCCATAGTTTTCAAAGTTACTAAAAATATTTTGTGCGACTGTTATCTAATATCAAATTTTGTAGTTTGTCTTCGAAATTTATCTGCTGAAACCTGCTTCGGCAAGCATGCTTGGGCAATCTGCACCTCCATCATGGTGCCTTCGCTGAGGAGCTCTTGTCTCTTTTAACTGCTGATTGCTCGTCTCTGCCCTCCTTTCCTTGCCCTTTGGTCTACTTTGAATCCATCGAAAACCCTAGTTTGGATTCCCTTCTGGGGCTTATTTGGGCATAAAACATTGGTTTTAGCTGCTCTACTATGCTCTTCACACTGCAGGTAAGATCTGGTTACATTCCATCATAGTTCTTTTTATGATACATTTGTATTAGATTCATTTTCTTTGAATATCCAAAAAAAAGATTCATTTTCTTTGAAATTGAATAATTTCCTCCTTTCTTCCCTTCTTCTGCCAGTCAGTCGTTTTGTTTTCCCAAAGATTCTTTTTTTTTTCTGCTTTTTTTTGTTATATCCGATAAAATGTTCGTGCGGCCGGCTTCATTTTTTTTAATGAATTTATCTTGATACAGAGGAGATATTATGGGTTGCAGAGTGATCATGAAAATAAAGGAATTTATATTGTATTGGCTTAGAAAGGGATTGATTGTGGTAACTTGATTTTCCAACGAATGATTTCATTTTTTGTAATATAACAACAACAACAACAACAACCAAGCCTTAATCCCACTAGGTGGGGTCGGCTACTGAATCCTTTTGTTTCCATTGCGTCTATCAGTTACCAAATCTTATCTAAGTTTAAGTAACTAAGATCACTCCTTATAGTTTCTTGCCATGTCTTCTTTTGGTCTCCCTCTTCCTCTTTGTACATGGGCAAAATCCAGTAACTAATTTTCTAACTGGAGCTTCAATTGGCCTGCGATTTAGATATCCAAACCATCGAAGCCGACTTTCTCTAAGTTTATCCTCAATTGGTGCAACACCAACTTTCTTTCGGATATACTCATTTCTCATTCTATTCTTTCGTGTATATCCACGCATCCACCTTAACATCCTCATTTCTGCAACATTTATTTTGTTTGTATGTTTCTTCTTTGCAGGCAGACCAGCATTCAGCACCATATATCATCGCTGGTCTTACTACAGTTTTATAAAATTTACCCTTAATTTTGGATGGAATTTTTCTATCGCATAACACTCCAGAAGCATTTCTCCCATTTTAACCCAGCCTGCTTGAATCCTGCTAATAACGTCATTATCTATTTCGCCATCATTTGTATAATTGATCCAAGGTATCTAAAGCGCTCACTCTTCTTGACAATTTGATCACCAATTGTCACATCTCCAATATAAGTATTTCTTTCTTGACTAAATGTGCACTCCATATATTCAGTTTTTGATCTACTGAGATGCAAACCTTTAGATTCTAGAGCATTCCTCCAAAGCTCTAGTTTCGCTTTAGCTCCCTCTTTAGTTTTCTCAATAAGGACAATATCATCTGCGAAGAGCATACACCAAGGACTTCATCTTGGATATGTCCAACATGACTTCCATAATCAAAGCAAAAAGATACGGACTTAAAGCCGAGCCTTGGTGTAATCCAACTGTAATAGGAAATCCTTAGTCAAACCTCCTTGTGTCCGAACAGAGGTAACAGCTCCTTCATACATGTCTTTAATAACTTGAATATAAGCAGTGCAAATCTCTTTCTTTTCTAAAACTCTCCAAAGTACTTCTCTTGAGACTTTATCATAAGCTTTTTCCAAATCAATAAAACCAAATGTAAGTTTTCCTTTCTCTCCTTAAATTTCTCCATTAAACTTCTTAATAAATGAATGGCTTCTATAGTAGATGCTAACCTGGCATAAAACCAAACTGATTCTCTGATACCTTAGTATTATGGCGTAACCTTTGTTCGATCACCCTCTCCCAAAGTTTTAAAGTATGACTCATTAATTTAATTCCTCTTAATTTAATTTTTTGTAATATAATATTTCAAAATTTAAGTGCCCAAATAAATATTTTTTTAAAGTTAAAATAATATAATTATTCGAGTGTGGGCTTAAAAATTGGCCTCAATAGCTGTTTGTCCATTCCTTTCAGCTGCATGCGTATCATCTAAATCTGTTTTACATTTCTAAATGATAACATTAATTGTATGTTGGTTAAATGGTAACAGACACCCAAACACACGTTTCCGCACTACACAAGGACACAAACGCACAAACAAGCACACACAAAACATGCATACACTTGTACATATTTGCACGCACACAAACACATTCATGCACATGTGCACATGCGCTCGTGTGCACACTTATATATATATATATATAAAGACATACGGGCACACATATATATCCACGAGTCTGCGTGCCCACACATTGCTTTTTTTTTTTGTAGTACACTCAATGTTATTCCAAGATAGTCGAGAATAGGTATGACAACTGTAAGATTAGCTAGAGATTTTTATGATTTCTGATCTAACTATATTTATAGAGTATATAGATTTAGAAATTATGAGAAAATAATTTGAGATACAATATTTGAGTATCACATATTTGATATATTTAATTGAACTTAATAACATTCAAATTTTATACATTAACACACTTGTCAACTTAGATTGAAATCCCTAAACGACCTTTTTATGTTTCCTCTGCCTTAAAAGTTAGACAAGGGTAGAGTGAAAATAGATGACTCTATATCACAGATTGTGGTGGTGCAAGTTGTAACAATGGTAATAACATGGTTTATTGACATCAAATATAATGATAAAATGAAGTAGTGGGAGATGCACAAAAAGGAAGTTGGAAGAGGTAGAGATTAATGGCGCAATTGATTTGACTTCAAGTTCAGGTTCAAGACTAATGGTGTCGTGATATAGCAAAGGTAAATGTAACGTGTGGGTTAGAAATAGGTTGGTTTATGATGAGAAGGCCAGACATCTAGCCATGTCAATTCATTATTTGTCAAAACGAAGAGCTTTCTAGATGTGACTTAAATTTTTTATCTCGTATTTGATATGAACTATGTGTTCAACTCCTATCTCTTTTGTTTGATTGCTGGCTCGGAAGCAATAAAGTGGTTTCAAGTTTAGTTATACATAGTTTGTTTAGCCAAAGTTGTTTCTGAAATACGAATAATTTGAGAATCGATCAATGTGCTCAACTTATCATAATCTTTCAAATAGAAACCTTACTTCATTCCTTTATGTCATGACGTTTCTCGACTAGGGCTTTATCCTGACTTCAAATAGTAACAAAAAGGTTGTGTGGGAGGAATCTTGAACAGCCTGTACAGATTATCAGAATGCTCTCAAAATCAAAGATATTCTTAAAAATTGAAGAACTATTCAATCATCCCTTATCTCCTCCGTAAATAAAGATGTTAGGATTTTCGAGTGCATGACCTCTAAGATCATTGGGATGCTTGAGTTCATCATCTTCTCTTTAAGCATTAGTGAGTTGTGTTTTTATGTAACAATAGAGGGAGCTTCTTTGTGTATAGTATTTGGTTGGTGTGGGAGAGCTTTTCTTGTTTGACTTGCTATAACAACAATATATTCTCTTTTAACTAGTAAAGCTTTTCTTTTCTACTCTGCGTCAGTAACAATATATATAACCCTTGGAGCCTATTTGTTTGTAAGGTTAAATTTAACAAAGTTAAAATTAAGTTTGAATAGATATTCTTTTATTGAAAGTTGTGAATGATGTGAAGTAAAGTTAGTTATTATGTTAGGGTGTGTGAGGAATGTGATATAAAGTTAGTTATTATGTTGAAATATGTAAGGGATGTGATATAAGTTAGTTATTATTTTAGTAATGTGTGTAAGATGTGAAATAAAATTATTTTTTAATATTAAATTTTATATGTGATGTGATATGCCTAGTTAAAATTAAACCAGGTTAATTTTAAATAGGCAAACAAACGGGGCCTTGATGTATTTTTTTGAGATTTTGAACCTTTGAGAGAGTTGGCTTTGTATTTTGGGCTTTTTAATGAGCATTTGGGGTTTGTGGGCTTTTAGGAAAATAAAATTCACTTCTTTAATTTAGTTGGGCCAGCCCAGCCTTCCCTTCCCCCAAAGGTAATTAGGACTTAACCTATAAATAAGTAGAGTAATAAGCTGGTTGAGAAGTTATTTAAACATAAAGCTCGTGGACAACGAATTAGGGTTTGCTTGTGTTTCTGAGAAAATACTTCATCCCCAGTTTGGGAATCGCGAGACGCCGGCTTTTACGCCTGGCTGCTCGTTGCTACTGCCAGAGATCCGCTTGAGCTCTGCCCGGGCCCCCTCTGCCGATCACCTCCTCCGCTGAGCACTGCCGCCGCCGCCATTGCCGGAACTTAGTCGCCACCTTCGTCGACACGTGATCGCAGATCTTAGCCATCGGGGTTACCGCTTGTTTGGGAGGGTTCCACCAAGGGTATCGTTTGGCGCCGCCTAAAGGTTTGATGTCGATCTCGCCATAGATCAAAGGGATTTGAGTCCTCTACCTATTTTCATTTACTCGTTTATCATTCCTCACTCGTTGTCACTTGTTTACCTGCATCCATATTTGCTTATATGAATTCTTCTCTTTGCATTACACTGCTCCATGAAATTTTATGAATTCCCTTTTGAATCTGTTCTATTAGAATGGGTTTTGGAGTGGTATTTGGCTTGACTTAGTGTAGTTGGATTGGTTATCATTGAAATCGAAGTTTTAATTCAAACTTATTGGTAATTTGAATGAGCGCTCTTTAAGCCTTAAGTATTGGATGTTTCTATTTTTGTGGATGAACTCCATTTGATTCCAATTTGTGCTCGAGTTTCACTTAATTTCATGTTTCTGGCTTGGCTTTAAGTTTCCCATGTTGAAAACTAAATTTTCCATATTTCTTACCTAGGAATCTTATGTTTAACTTCATTTATAGCATTATTCATGCCACTAGACTAGATTTCCTGCATTATTCCCCATCACGCCACCTTCTCCAATGGCTTCCATTATATGAATATGCTTCTTTCCTCTATTAATACTGGAACCGCATGGCCTAAGTGGGAAGCCTCGTCAAAATAGTCAACTAGCGCTTGAGATGGGAAAGGGTGTGGCGGAAAATGGATTGGCCCGTTTTCTGGTTTGACCGCATATTGACCGTGATGGCTGTGCGGCCGAAAAGGGTGTTGGCCCTTATGGCTTGTGATTTTCCTTAGACGCATCAATACTTGCTCCTTCCAAAATTCCCAATAATAAACTCCAAATGTCACCACTATCCTCAAGGCACATTTGATAATTGCTCTTGGACAATCTTTTGATTGCCAACTGTTTCCATGCAATATGAATGCCCACTCAAAGAAAATACACTCACATATACAACATGTCCTCACTACGTAATCACTCAAACAAGGAAATAAAATGCACTCATTTACAAATACCATACAACCTCACTACATAACCACTCCAATGAAATTAAATGAATAATGAAATAAATACAAACACATAAAATAAGATAAATAAAACCCACAGGACGGTCGAAGGTTGGTGCCATCGGTGCTCCATATCACTTAGTAATGTGACTTTTGCTTTCATTTGTCCAATAATTAGATCTTGTTGTGATGGCAAGGGTTTGAGAATGCTTGAATCATATTGTTTGGCTCGAAGTTGACCCTAACTTCAACTTTTTTGGTTTTGAGTCAACTCGAAATGAATAACTCGATTGAGTCAACTAAAATTTTAATTCAAGCTAACTTGAAATCAACTTTTTTATTGAGAGAAATGTAAGAGAAAATGAGGAACATGGAATTTGAACCCAAGATTTGTTGGATCTTATACAATGTACAACTTCTATGGGCCATGGCACATGTTTGTTAATATTATATGTGCATGTGTGTGTGTGTGTTTGTGTCTGTGTGTGTCTGTGTTTGTGTGTGTGTGTCTGTGTGTATGTATATGTATATACATATATAATATATATATATATATATATATATATATATATATTCTCAATTCAACTTAAAAATAACTTCTAGCAAGTCACTTGAACTCAACTTTGAAAGGACTTGAATTGATTTTGATTTAAGTTAATTTTCTACATAAAATTGCCACCCTAGCTAGGAGGATAGCGCAAGAGACTGATTTAAGTTACTTTAATGGAATTTTACAGATCCGATGCTATAAAAAATTATATTTCATATTTTTTTTGTATTTGTTTTTTATCCGTTTGTGTCTATCATTAAGTTTTGTACTTAATATTGTTGTTAAATTTCTGGTTATCAATTGACTTTAAAGCTTAAGCTTCTAGGTTATTGCCGCCCAGGAATAATTTTATATTGTAACACACTCCATCATGTGCCAGCTCAGTTGAAGTTTAGCATTAAGTATTCGTTTTTTAAATATTATTCTAGAGATAAAAAGGGGTTCAAACTTGTGACTATTTACTTTGAAACCATTTTTTATTACCAATTGACTTCAAAGCTTATGTTTGTAGGTCACATGTGGCTAGGAATAATTTTATATTCTAAGAATTTTTTTTGCAACTTTTGGTATGCATTGAACTTTAAAAAAATGAAATTATATTTCACTTATTTTGACAACAGCATCAGTGATGACAGACTTCATAATGTTATCCTTGCACTTTGATTTTCAGTGAAGAAATTAATGGGAATGGTCTTCTGAGATGCTGTTCATTACTGATAATTAACTGTTACTCTTGTGTGGTCCAGCGAGTAAGAACGCATTGTAGGTATAACAAACATAACTTTAACAACATGATTTACATTATTTGGCGGAACGAGCTTTACATGTTAGTTTAGGCATCATTTCACTAGGAATACGATTTTTCTATTGATCATCATCTCACCTAGCTAGCGTTAGTCATAAAATAGGTAGGCATCTAACACATCAGTTATATGTTGATACAGTTTCATTCTCTGGCAGATTGGATAATATTTATTTTAAGTCTAACTGCATAACCTTTCATTAGGACTTCAAATTTGGCCCCTTCGTTTATTTAGGGCCCAACATTTTTGGTCGTGTGCCTGGTTTGATTTGTTTTATTTTCGATTATGATGTGAAGTCTTTCTTGAGCTTTAAGTTTTTTAGTGTATTTTTGAGTTTAAAGTTTTAAAAGAAAATGTTTGATTTGATAAGAATCATAAGATTGTATTCATCATTATCTTTAAGCGTTGAGGTTAAGGAGGTGTACTTTTCATATATTGTATTGGTTTTTTGGTCACATTTCAGGTGGGGGGTTGGACGCTATTGTAATTTCTACAGGAGCATCTTTTTGACATCAGTCTCATTTTGAAGTCAAATTTTATATACCAAGTTACCAATATATATATATATATATATATATATATTGATAATTACAAATTATATATTGGTAATTACAAATATATATATAATTTTTGAAATCTTTCACTTAGGTTCCTAATGTTTTTTCAATTAGTTCACTTAAGCGCCTTTTTCAGTCCCGAGTCATCACAGTAGATGCCATCTTTAAGTCTATAGGTGGGATATTGCGAATAGTTGATTTGACGTTAATGGAATCCACTCGATAAAATAAGAGTTCTTATTTTGCACATTGGGCATTTGCTCATCTTGCCACGAAACATTGTCGAGGATGTGAGGAAGTAGCACCCGTGCCTTTGGGTCAGCAGCGCACATCATGTCCTTCTCATTCCACATCTGCTGAGTGAGCTCCTGGACTGTGAGAGCACGGTACTCCTGTGAACCACCGGAGGTCAAGGCAGCAAAACCAACCATGAAGAAGTGAAGGCGTGGGAAGGGGATGAGGTTGACTGCAAGCTTCCGCTGATCAGAGTTAAGCTGTTCAGGAAATCTTAGACAGCATGTAACCCCAGGCAGATATCAGGTGGTTCTGGTCCTGCTCATAAACATCATATTAAGATTGATTTTTAATTTTTTTTTTGGAAGGGATGAACATGTTAAGATTATTAGTCAAGTGATGAGGGTATCAATACAAGTAGTGGTAGAGGCAGAGAGAAGAAAGGTTTACAGCTAGAAGTAGTGAGCTTGAGAGTCCTGAAAAAGATGTCATAGAGAGCCTCATTATCAAGGACCCGGCATTCTCAATGAGATGGTGAACTGAGAGAGTGGCATTGTAAGGCTCAACAACTGAGCCAGAGACCTTCAGGGAGGGGAAGATGGAGAATGTCAGAAGAGTACCCAAGTGAGTGTCAAACTTACTAGAATCCTACAAGAAAACGGAATGTTTACCCAAGATCACTCGACAAAAACATTAACCCAATAGATCAATGCATTATCAGTGTATATTACATCTAGTTGACAATGTTTTCAATATACTTAAAAACTAGTTAACCTCATTGTGCTTTTTTTTTTTTTGACTGAATTTTTTTCATTAAATTAAGAAAGATTCATACAATCAGTATATAAATATGAAGTAGTTTTCAACCACATTTCAGACCTTTTTTGCAAATCTGCAGTCACACATAACATGAATATTAGTTTCAGGACTTGAATAGCATTTTAGATAAATTGGTTGTTCAGTTATCACATGCCACTGATATAAGTTGTTATAGGTTTGTAAATAGTTCTTACAGAATCTCCAGAAAAAGAGTCCGATTTGCTGGGGACATCGACTTTTCAAATTGCTTTCCATGTGCTAAGATAAGACTGATGCTGTGGAGGATCATTCTCCTATGCCCATGGCTTCTCCATGCACTTGCAGGCAGGCATTTTGAGTAAGGCCTCTAATGAAATTATACCCACTTCACTGTATGAACTTATACCCACTCTTCAATGAAATTATCTTGGTCTTCCATGTAGCCCAGTGGTTTTTTTTTTTTTTTTTTTTGAAAATCGGCCACAGTCTATGATGCAATACTTAGCAAAAGCAAATATATTAAAGGGTACAAAGCTTACTATCACTTAAAAAGATGATGCAAAATCCATTTAGGTAGGATTTACCTTTAAGACAAATGGCATTCTCAAAACAGGGAAAAGCAACTATAAAATCAGCTGTTTTTGTTGGCAGTTTTATGCACGTGATTCTATGATATCGATAGGATTCCAAAATATGAACAATTGAAAAGAGGGGATCACTTTTTTAGTAGCTCGAATGATGTCCACAATGAAAATGGATAAGTAGCCTTCTATCCACGCTCTATTTAACCGAAAGATTGAATGGCATGATGGTTAAGTTATTCCTGCTGCTGATATCAATCACCTGCAAATAGTACAAGCCTCAAGAGAGAAGTCACTCTCGTATATGACTAGAAAAGGGTTGACAAAACGAATGAGCTTTATAGGTGAAATGATATCCTGAAAGGTATCAATTGATCCATAAAAGGATTAAGGTTTGCGTTAAAATAATTGCGCACAAGCTTTTAAAGATAAACAGAAAATCATGCCAGACAAAGTGCCCGTGAGAAGAGGTAACACAACAGGTTTCTAGCACAAAAGTGAACTGGTCCAAGCTACATTAACTGGAGAAATTGAGATGGGAGGAGATGAGCCATACTGCTGATTTGACACCAGAAACTAGATGAAACCTTAGTGGAGTAACTTTATAATGTGAGATCTTTTTGGAACGGACTGTATACTACACGCAGGGCATACAATGAAAATTTGATTTCCTTCACAAACAAGGAAAGCCAGACATAACCACAGGTAGGGGTAAGGCAAAAATTGAAATAGTCAGTCATATGCTATATTTGCATCAGGCACAGCATTTTTCTAGGAAATTCCATAACAAAATACTGGATAATTCCCTCTCTCCTCTGCACATCACATTTTCATGCAATCAACCCACACTTCATATACAAAAAAAGAACATGTGAGTAAAGCATGATAAAGAACTAAATCCAAATATCTCATTGGATGTCTACTGATTGTAAGATTTTCATACATTAGCTTAATAAATAATGGAGAATTCATTTATTAATCAGCAAAGATGAATGTATGTTCAGGATGCTCCCACTCCACATGCAAGAACAGCAACAAATGAATTTACCCAACTACAGCATTGGTTTACGTACTGATTAAACAGTTCCTTGGATCACCCTAGCACAATCTAAAGAGTCAAACAACTCAAATGTACTGGTAATTATTGAAAAGAGTAGTGAGATATTTTAAGTATGACACAAAGGAAAGAACAAGTCATTATCTTGGACACAAAACAGGAAAATTAATGAGGGCTATCACATTGAGCTACTAATCAGTGAGTAAAATGCACTTTATGCAATCAACCACTTACACGGAAAATGAAAATAACTTGCAAACCACTTCCTTTGTCTTCTACATTTAGCTTAAATTGTCTTTGTTAATGGAAACTGCAGCATTTGCAGACATTTGCCACAAAAGCTACATTTTCCATCGTATGAGACATTTAAGTGCTACCTATAACATGGATTAAAGTAATGTACATGAAGGAGAACAGCCATCACCCTCCACGTGCTTCTTAAGTTTGAGCATTTTTAATACCATTTTCTCCGACCATCACAACCTTCTCATAAGCAACTTCCACGGGGTGCACTGGATGCTCCAAAGCAGCAACTGGACGCCTGCAAGCTATAACACTCCACACAAACACCACCACGAGTGCCATCAAGGCACCACAAACAAGACCAAACAACCAGGCTATGAAATTCATCCAACTATAACTCTTTCTAGGATGAACCCTAGCTGCTTCTTGATGTGTTGCAACCACTAATGAACTAGGATCCAAGGGCTCTGAATGCAGAAGATAAGGAGCTCCGTATTTAACCACAAAGCTCCAAGCATAGATATAGCTACCACGACTTGATCCCTTGTTTGTATGGTCGGAAAAATCACTTGACGAGCTTATACCCACGAGCACCTCCTCCTCCTTCAAGACGCTAGACATATCAACTGCACAGGAGATGAATGGACTGGAGGGTCGCGTGGCCCTGGACTTGCTCAGCCTTACTTCCATCTTCTTTGAGAAACCATCGTAATCAATCCAACAATGCAACTTCTCTTTGGTGCTCAAACCAGCAGAGAAATTACAGCTTTCAGCGGATAATCCACGACCAGTCCTGACCCCTATGTGGATATCGCTGGCATTGTTCACAAATTCGACCGAGAGAACACTGTTTGAAGAGCCATGGGACGGGTGGAGAAAGAAGGCTATGTCGTCGCTCGAAGAGGCGGAAACGGAGAAGCACAAGTAGTTGGAAAACCCAGGGTATCGCCGCAGGAACTTGAAAGGTTTGCGATACAGGATCTTCCCCACGCCAGAGGCCGAGGGACGGCTCATTCTAACCGCGGAGTCTTCCACCTCTGCATCGCCGTAGAGCGAAATGGCGGAGTTCGAGGCAACATTTTCACCGAACCGCTCGAATGTGAAGGAAAGAGGCGCATCGGATCCTAGGGTTTGGGAAGCAAAGGAGTGCAGGAAGAGGAGGAGAGCGCATGAGTACCTTGATGATGTAGAGAGGGCCATTGCCGGAGCTTGGTCCGCCGGTGATTCCTTCCTTGCGAAACTGCTGCGATTGCTCTCACAGGTCACAAATTACTTTAGATCTGCTGCAGCAGTAGGGTTTCAGGAATTGGGGGGGCTCTCTCTCTCTCTCTCTCTCTCTCTCTCTCTCTCTCTCTCCTTTTTACAAAGAAGAAGATAAAAAGGGAGAGGGGGAATCAGGGATGGGATCATGGGCTCCACTCATCCACTGGCACAGTAGGGACTGCGATGCATTGCCCACACCGAGGGTGAGGGCCACTGTTTTTCTGCTTCCGCTTTGATCAAAAACAATAACACTAATTTCTAACCGTTGAGGTGGGCTGTAATATTGAAAAGAAGTATAATATTTCAAAAAAAAAAATCAACTTTTTTTTTGATGAAATTAAAAAAAAAACATCTTGGAAAAAAGGGCATGTGTTCTTCTTTTTTGAAGTTGGAAAGAGCTTCAAAAGCGAAGGAGATCTATTAAATGAGTCAAGCAGGCATCAATCGTTGAAACGAACTCATTTAACAGATGTTTCAAATTCAGGTCAAACTCGAATCCAACCCATCAATTCACTTTGCCGCCACTCTTGTTTGAACATCCGTTTCATTTTAAGCTATCAATAATCTAATTAGTATAAAATAAAAATAAAAAATTCCATTTGTTTCTTTTATTTTCATTCCAACAAACTTTATAAAGATTTGCGGAGAGCACAAACCATCTTTTATGTAAGGAAAAAGTATTGAAATTAACTGAATAGATGCATTATCGATTAAAAAATTGCAACATGTCATTAGTGATATCCTGACTAGCACTAAAGAGAGATTGGACGCCTATGTTGTCATACTATATACTCTCTAGCCCTTATATGTAATGATTATAAACATTGAAGTTAATTAAGATTTTTTACATAATATTATCGCTACATATAGGTAAAATTAATTTTTTTAATTTATGTGGCATCATTGTCACATAATAATCTTAATTGAATTCAATATTTGAATCATTTATAGGACTGTAAAGCATTTCTATTTTTGAGAAAAAATAATTATTTAATTTGATGATATATTTAAGTTGGAATCGTCTATTCATATACAAGCTCTAAATTATTGTTTGCCACGCATGAACAAGTACTCCATCTTGAAGTTTTTAAAAAATTATATTATTTAAATAATATATTATTTAATTTAACTATTTTTAAAATAAATGAACAAAAATAATATACTAAGTTTTATATTAAAATGATTTAAAGATCATGTTCTTTAAATTAAAGGGAGAAATTCATATGTACAGATGTTAAATTTGCAAATTAAACTTAAAATTAAGTTAATAAATAGAATTTTTTACACATATATTTCTTACGATATTTTTAAATAAATTTAGGGTATTTAATTTTTATTTAGTTTAAAATATTTTTTAATTATATATATATATATATATATATGCTAATAGTCTAATTAACTTAGATTCAGAATGGATGAGATTCTATCAAGACTAGACAAAAATAAAGTTTGATTATAAATGTATAATAAATATATAATATTTTTTTGTTTTAAAAAATATATTATAATTATTTGAAATATGCTTTTATTTTTAAAGAATAAAGTTTCTTAAATATATATTATACAATTTTTTAAATATATAAAATTTATTGTAAAATATTACACAATAAATAATAATATAAAATGATATTCAGTAAATAATAAAATATAAATAGAAAAAATAAAATTTCATAGAAAGATTAAGATTAAATTTATTAAAATTTGGTAATAATTATGCCATCCTTTTTACAAATATCCAAATAATTTATCAAAGTTCCAACGTATGACTAAAATAAGCACAAAAAATAAACACAAAATAAAATAAAATCAATTTAAGAAATAAACACAAAATTAAGGAATATATGATTTAATCAATATATTTAAATTTAATATATAAATTTGTCATATGCATACATATCTTTATTTTTAAATTAAGAAATATAATTTTAAATTCATTTTAATATAGTAATTAGTATTATTATTCTATAGCCAAACTGGTCAGGCCAAGCCGATTAAGGCAGTCAGCCACACTGTTGACATAGCAACACAGTTTGATCATTTTTCATCAAGAGGAGTCTTATATATGAAGTGTATTGCTATTTGCGAGCAAACAATCGACGCATCCCACATGTCACACTCAATAATTTTTCTCTAACTAGAGGTGACAATTTTTTGCATATATAAAATTTAAAAGTAAATTTATAATATTTTATTTTAATATATCTGATATATATATATATAATAAATATTATTATAAAAAATAATTTATAATTTAGCTTAGATTAACTTTAAAAATTAAAAATTTTAATTCAAGTTTACCAGGCCTCTAGAAATCGTCTCAAAGTTCAGTGTTACCGCGCAGATCATGAGCGGGATAGTCGCGACTAACGAAAAAAAACGTACGAAAACTCCCGCCTTTTTTTTTCCGCGTCAAACTCCTCTTCTCGCGCTAAGCTGTAAAATCGTTTTCTCATTTTCTCCCAATCTTACTTTCACCTCTTTCCTTCATCGATCTCTTCCGTTGTTTTCTTTCCACATCTTGAGCGCCATGGTGAAGCAGAGCAAAGTCAAGAAGCAGAAGCTGGGAAAGGGGAAGGTGACGCCGGTCCAGATCGCGTTCATCGTCGACCGGTACCTCGCCAATAACAGCTACTCCGCCACCCTCGCCTCTTTCAGATCCGAAGCCTCCGATCTCCTCTCGAGAACTCAGGGGAAAGAGGTACCTTTTCTTGGCCCCATCCTCTTCTTCATGAATCGTGTAGGTACCTTGAAAACTCCGGTCATCCGCTTTTCCTGATATTTGATTGAGGGATGAACAGGCACCGAAGGGATTGATGGGACTGGCCGACATACTGGATGATTACATAAGCCTCAAGGAGCAGAGGCTGATGATCGATAGGGAGAAGCAGAGGCTGGAAACAGCATTGCAGGGGATGCAGGAGGTGATGCGCGCATATAACTCTGGGACAGCAGTTGGTAGCGTTCCTGCACCTCTTCCAGTATCTTCGCCTATTCCACCACAAGGCTTGGGGTCTCCTATGGTTCCATCCTATTTTATGTCTCATCTTGCAAGTGGTTCTCCGACAGGTATTCATTTTAGAACTCCTATGACACCTTGATTAAAAGGACACTCGATTGGGATTTTCAGTTTGATGAAACATGTAGCTTCCGTTTCTTTGCTTAAACTAAGATTTCGTGCATTTACTGCATACTCATTCCAAAGGAAATGGCGGAAGTTATTTAGCATTTGCTCCATTGTAAACAATTAGTTATGTTTATGCAAATTAATCTTAGATATTGAAATTTTGACTTCACAAAGAATGTCTGGCAAGTTCCACTGGTTTGCAGGAAGCAGTACAAAAAAGGGTCTGGTGTTACATCAATCTAATTAGCATTACAGTGAACAAAAGGCTGGTATAATTGCAGATACTATCCTGGTCTGATACATGTCAAATTTCTTTAGGCGTTGGCATTGGAAAGTTTTATTATATATTGTCCATAAGGAAACCAACATTGTGTTCACCGAGCAAAATTAGCTTTGAAATTACATGCATATGACTATATGAGGCACAATTAGATCTTGTTTAAATCCGTGGTCATTATGCTTGTTCAATACAATCATGGATTCACAAGGCATCTGTGAATGTTAACTATGTCTACTCACATGCAAGCCCTACAATCTCTTGCCTAAATTCGTCCCATATACTCTATAGTTAGATTCTAACAATTTGACAAGATTTCAGAAGAACTAGTGCATGGTAGCTAATGTTAGAGTTCATTTAAGCGAACGAAACAATGTGATGCACATCAAAGGACTAGAAACAAATTGACATTATATTTACAAGGGGTAAGCTTATTATGAATGTAAGAAACAAATTTGAATGGATTATAGACATTGACACCAACCAAATATATCATTTCTTCATCAGAAAAAATATAAGAGTTTTTTTTTTATCTCAAAAATATAATAGAGTTGCATACAAATAGAAGTATAGAACATATCAAGCCATCATAGGTAGTAATGCTTTTACTTGTCACACTATGACCATATCTTTACTAATTAAGGCTATAAAGGTATTAAGCCAGAGCCAGTCCTTTTCAATTTGTTGGTTCCTATATGGACTTGTAAGTCCTAACTATGGGGTAGGGTCCCCATAGTTACATGATTTAACTCACGAGCTATATCATACGATAGTAATAGTTGCTACATAGAGCAATCCATCATATTGCAAACACACAAAGTGTTACATGATCATAAGATTGATTAGTAATGGTAATATGATCAAATGTACATGTATGATCGGAATATCAAAAGGTAAATGAAGAATATATATATATATATTTGTACTATCGGTCTTTTCAATAATGATTACATATTTGAAATGTATGCACCAAAGTATCTGCATAGGAAAGTTTAGTAAACAAATTATTATCCATTCCAAACAAATCTTGGGATGTTCCAAAGTTTTCACTATCCAAAACTAAAGCTGTGTTAGAACTAATTGCCCATAACATAATATTTAAAAAAAAGAATACAAAATAATACATGATTTGTACAACCATATGTACATCTACAAATCAATTCTAATTCAAGCTGTAACTCTAACCAACTTAATCTATTTGAACATTATTATTTTAACCTGTCATTTACATCTATATGATATATGCCTTTCAGTAACATTACTTGATTGGTCACAAAGAGCATATGTGCGCATTCAACGAACTATATATTTATCACAAATAAACTTTCATCAAGTATGTGCAACTAGTATAAATCTTTGGTTTCAACAATTAAATTTCTTTCACATTATGTTCACAAATAGATATCCCTAAATTGTTGTATTTGAATAATTGATAAATGATAACTACTTATAACCCAAGATCTTAGATTAGGTAGGAAGATACGATACAAATTCATTGTAGAATCTTTCAAGAAGATAAACCTAGAAGGAGAAACTCTAAACAAAAAAGAGTGATTCGTGAATTGTACCAAGATTCCTCTCAATATGAGTTTTAGCTGAGGCTTTCTTGTCGAAGCAGAAGTTAGAGATTTGTTTATTGTGAAGACGGAGGTAGTGAAGAAGCAAAAACATTAGCATTGGATATTTTCATGTTTTTTGTAATTTTTACTTGTATTTATTTTGCATATTTTCTTTTATTTATAAGAGGATACGAGGAGTTGACTTGTTTATTTTCCAAGCAACCAACTAGGTTTTCCCATCCAATCATCCTTATTTTACAATAAAGTAGTAGAAAAATTTATATGTTCAATTTCATGATGCTTTTGGTGGGATTTGGGTGGAGCCACGTTATTCTTTAACTTTCAGTGAAAGCTGTACCATTGGATCTATGGTTTTTATTAGGGAAATCAAGATTGAGGTTTGACCTAGAGTGTTCTTCATGGTTCTCTCTCATCCTAAGCTAATGTTTTGTGTCAAGGCCTTGTCATTACCAAAGTATTAACCATAAACTTTCGAACTGTAGTTTTTTGGATTCCTAGCCCTCTTGGATCTCATCTTTTGATTTCTTGCTATTAGCACTCACATATAAGCTCCAAAACTTCTCCCTCTCTTTTTTAATGTGAGAGCAATTTATTTCTGCCCCCATTGTCCTTAGGGATTTAGATAGGAGTTAAATCTCATTCGAGTTCTCAATGCTACTTTACGACTAATCTTGTTTTGTACTTATCAATAGAACCATCAATTTTATATTTTTGTTTAAAGATCCATTTGTATTCTAATGGATTATTACCAATTTGGTATACCTACAAACTTCAATGTATGATTCTATACAATAGATTCTATTTCATTATTGATAACCTCCTTCTAGAATGGAGCTTTTGGACTTGGCATTTCCTCTTGATGTCCTAGGTTCATTTACTAATGCATGAGTTAGAAATTCTGAATCAAATCTTTTAGTTGTTTTAGGTCTCTTACATGCCTTTTTCTCCATCACTTTTAAATTCTATCTACTGACTAAAAAAAAATTTTTGAGAACTTGTTCCTTTTATTACTTTGTAACGAAATATTTCCTTAAAGATTGCAACATTCTTTGATCCAATGATAAAGCCTTTGTGTCTGGGGAAATCTAGGGAATTGAACTAGATACAAGGCCAAAAGAGAAAAAAATGATAATGCCTTTGAGTATGCTAAAAAAAATTTAGTTTATTCACGAAAAACAGATAAGCACTATTGCTATTAGCACATTCAATGATTTCATAATTTTTATATCTCATATGGATTTCTATTTTTAACTATTTGGTATCTCATTAAGAATGTGGTTAGATGAGAGGACTGCTTCATCCTATAAATCTTGTGGTAACATTCATCATTTCTTTGAGCATATGATCTTTTTCTTTAGTAACACCAACCAATTGAAGCAGATAAGGATTGGGCACTCATTTAATGAATAATGATAGATATTCACCGTTATTCTTAGGAACAATCTTTCTTCTTTTCCTAAGTTGATTTTTGACTTTATACATGTATTTGAACATTTCTAAGGCCTTTTCTTTGCTTTTTATCAAATACATGTCACGATATCTTGTGCAACATCAATAGAAGTTATAAAATAGCTTTTACTACCTATTGTTTGCACAAATTTTAACTCATAAATATCACAGTGACTTAATATCATAAGTATCATGTTTCTTTCAATTGAACGGAAGATTAGCCTTCATTAATTTAGCCTTCATAAATATCTTAGTCTTATTATGTGAATTTATTTTAAATGAAGCCAACAAAATTAAAGTAACTAATTATAAATTATGCAAAGAAATGTAGTAAAATTTTATTCTTATTGCTAAGAACAGAAATATATATATTTCATTCATTTTGAATACGCCCTTTTCCACATGGGATTTTGCCTACAAAAGTACTATTTTTAGTGAGTTCAAATTTGCCAGATTCAAATACTTGCTTAGACCTACCTTTTGTTAGTGATGTTCCAGACACTAAATTCTTTTGAATACTTGGAAAATGCATAACGTCTTTTAGAATTAGTTGTGTAATAGATATCAATTTCAATACTACCTTGTCTAGTCTGGCAGCTTCGCATGCAGAAGGATTTTCCAGAAAGAGATACCGTTCTGTGATAGGAATGTAGGTAGAGAACATTTCCGATGTCAATGTAGACAAGGTGATAATATTGTTATCAAGTAAAGTTATTAATTTGGCTAAAAGATTTAAGATTAATTAAAATTTGAATCGAATTTTAGATCAAATTGAGATTTGTTCAATCTAAGTGAGTCCACAATATGTTTTTATGACTCATGATTTTAATCAATTAAATATCAAAGCCGACATAGGATTGAATTGAGCCTGGTAAGATCAATTGGATTAGGAAAAAGTAAAATAATAATAATAAATATTTTTTGTATACTAATAATTGCTATTATTATTGTTAGTTTCCAAGCAAAAGACTAATAAATGATAAACTTAGAATTTCTTCTTGTGACATTTGTTCAAACTTGAAGATCAACATTCTTTTTTACATTTATTCCTAGAAATTAGATTGAGATAAATGGTTGAGTTTCAAATGATTAAATAAACAAATACACGAATTTCTTAAGTTTTGATTTCAAAGGTTAATCAATAGCGGAATGACTTTGGCTTCGATATACTTTGAATCAATAACCAACAAGCTAGGCCTAGCTTATATCAACATTGGATCAAACTCTTTGTGTCCAAACTTAGATTGAATTAAGGTTAAATCTAAAATTTTCAATTTATTCTTGAGCTGATAACGTGTCGGCTTGGGATCAAAACATTAACGTCCATTAAGCCACCTCTTTCTTGGGTAATACACCAAACTGACTTTGAAAAAATAACTAAGAACATTAGGTTTGACATTTTGATTGGCAAATAGCTATTTTTTGCTATGAACTTGATTGTGATTTTCTTATTGATTTTTTTTAGTAATTTTCTTATTAATTGCCATGTTTCGTATTTTGGCAATCTTTGCCCTTGTGATTGGGCTTGTCGTTGCATTGTAATTCCTTTTTAACTTCTTAGCCTTGCTCTTATTTTTACCATTTCACGGTGCTCTCTCTTCTTGCCCATATTTGGATTCACTAGTTGGCTATTGTTTCCATTGAAAGCCTTTCGGACTTCTTTTAGATGTTCAATTATCATTTTCAATGCTCAATCTAGATTAGTCATCAAGTCCCATCTCTTTTTGAAAGAATTCATTGGGCCTTATACCTTCTATGTGTATCTTGTTTAGAATGATTTGCTGCTTTTGGACTTAGCTTATCACAGTTTTGGACTGCCATCTAGAAGTCCAAATTTGTTGACTATGAGCTTTTGTAAGCCAGCATTTCCTACTTTGTACTTTGTATTTTTTCTCAAATAATTCTCATGATGATTTGGTAGGCATTTAGTTCAAAGTTATCTAAATAAAATAATTATTTAGTTTGATGATATGTGTTAGATAATTTTATAAAATTATTACTTAAAAATAATTTTTAATTGTTATGATATCTAAGTAACATGACATAACATCGAAATAACATTGATCAAGCTCCTATTTAGCACTTTTGATAGAGTTATATACGTTTTAGTGTCATCTAAACTAGTCAAAATATAATTTTTGTATAAAAAGCCACTCTGATTCCATGCATTGTATGGTGCAAGGTTTTAAAACTCGGTCGAAACTAACTCGGTAATTTCGGATCGAAACTGATCCAAAAAAGCTACTAAGTTTTGGTTTCTACTGAAACTTAGCAGTTTCGGCTGAGTTTCGACAGAATCTGTAGAAACTTTGCTAGAATCTGTAGAAACTTTGCCGAAACTGCAATAACTTATTTTTTCCCAAAAAATAATATTCAATAATTATCATTAATAAATTTAATTTAAATTTGTAAAATTTAAATAATTTATAAAAAAAATGGAGACTGTTGATACTCGAAACTACTGAAACTGTTAAAATTATTGAAATCAATACTTCTATCTTGTGATCGAAATCAAATTTTAAAACCTTAGTATCGTGCCTTCTAGTTAGAATAAATATCTTGTTAGTAATGGTCAGAGCATCTTTTACCAAGATCCTTGCTAATTTCAAGGTGATAAGATAAAACATCATCTTCTGTTGCCATCTCTTGAAATTAATGCTAATAAATTTCTTTGGCTTTTCCAGCTTTTCGCATAATCATTAATGTCATTTTTCCCAAAATTAAAGTAGCAAAATCTAGTCATGAGATTGATAGATGTAATTTTATCAAAAACTAAGTTTCATCTATTAGAATGATAATTTTTGTAGAATGACAATTGGTTTTATTAGTGCAGTCTAGAGTTGAACACTTTCCCCTTAAGATGAAATTGTGCTGCATTTCTGCCAACGGTTAGTGGCAATCGTCTCCCAAGATATATTTAGTACTTCTCTAAATAGTAGAGCTCCAAATTTCGATTACAACAAACTCAAAATTTGTGGAGTTCTCTTCACGGTAATTGCATAAAGATTCTGAATTAAAGTAACTTAAATGCACAGAAGAAAGAAAAATTGGATGAGTTTGTTTCATCTGCAAATGGGGACCTATTTATAGATGTTGAATACAATGTATAGTTACTACCATTATATTCATATCTATTTGAAAGGCACTTATTTTTTCTAATTTTGTTATTACTTTATTTAACTATTTGCTCATTTCAAATTATTATCAATCACTAAAAGTCATGTCCTTTAAGAAAATTATAATCAAATTTTAACTATACCAATATAACTATAACTTTCATAAAAAAAATAAACTATAATAAAATTCTAACTGGTAGAATATGTTTCTCGAGATATTAGATACTATGAATAACTATTTATACAAGGTGGTGAAGAATTTATTTGCTAAATTATTAGCACCAATTATTGTTTCTTTAAGCTTGATGTAACTAGTATTTGTGCAGATCATTTCATATTCTCGGCATATTCTTAATTACATGTAACTTAACCCTCTATTTTCTGAATCCTCCAATCCTTGTGCCATGTCCATATTGACGGCATTTAGCATATTCTTAACACAAACTTTTTTCTCTTCAGTTGGCCTTTTTCTCTTCTCCTCACAAATGTGAGTGTAAATACTAAAGACAACTTCTAGTGTTTTTTCCCCCCTCCAATAAATTACAAACTTACACGATCAGAAATGGTTACACAATTATAGTTATGAACCTATCTCAGCTCTCAGTTTATACAATTTGTTTATATATATTTCTTCTGCATGTGTATCTTGAAGGTCATATGATTCCCGGACCCTCTACTATGAATCACACACCACCTTCCCTACTGACCATGGCTGGAGAAGGTAACAGGCAATTAGCTCCAACAGATACCCAGGCTTCCACTGAGAAGAAGCGAGCTTCAAAACCTACAACCAGGGAAACCCTGTTACAAAAGAGGCCTCGCACTGAGTTGCCTGCAGTATCAAATAAAGATGGTATTGCGTCTTTAATGTTTGGCATATTTGAATGAAGTGCATTCTTCTAACATTCTTGTTTTTGGCTGTAAGCTGGACATGATTCGGAGGCTTGCACCAGCAATTCTCTTACGGTTGAAACAAAGTCAGCTGATAAGCTATCAACTCTTCCTTCAGTTCGCGGATCATCTCTGGTGATGGCAGTTGGTTCTCAACGCAATTCTTCATCTCCGAAAACCCCTCCTCAGGGATTTTCCTCTCAGATCAATCATTCTTCCTCTCCTGTTCAAAATTCAGCTATTAATGATGTTGTTGATGCCGACATCACTCAGAAGCTCATGAATTCAACCAACTGCGCTATGGTCTCTTCCGAAACAATCATAATCAGCCCTTCGAAAGTTCAAGGTTACTATGCTGTTGAAAGGAGTTGCCGGGTTACTTATTCGCCATTGAAACCAAGTGATCCTAAGAAGTTTTCTAAAAGGGAGCAAATCAAGGGAAGGCTTGATTTTGATGAGGCCGATGAACTTGAGGGATCGCAAAAGCTCTCTTGTGCTGAGACTTGCATTTCATCATCTGACGAGGAAACGCATTTGGATTTTGACTTCGACCTTCCTGATTTTGAAATGTTAGATGGGGATTTCCTTTCAGGACTTCTTGTAGACATTGAAGGTGACTATGAAGGTGTACCTAATTGCTCGACAGCAAGCCCTCTTGACGTTACCGGGTACTAAAATTTTTATAAAACTGTAGCTTTATCTCCTCTACTTTTTTTGCCTTGTTCATCCTTCATAAATATGTAAGCTTCTACGTTAAAAACAGGCCCGAACAAGACGTTAGTGGGGGATCTCTGGAGATGAAACAAATATTGCCTGATTCTTCTCCATCAGAAGATGCAGGTACCATTTCTAAGCACAACATTAATTTTAGATAATGCAGCAAATTCTTTTCAGTAGACATACACAACATACATTGATAAATATATATATATATATATATATATGTATGTATGTATGTATGCATGTGTTCTCGTGCATTGTTTTTCTGCATGTTCAGGATGTTCTGATGCTGTGACCTCCATGAGAGCAGTAACAAAACGCATCAAAATTTTAAGTCCTGGTTAGTCATTATATGTATTATCCATATCTGAAGCTTCAGGTCTTTTATATTGTGATAATTGTCTGATAAAACGTCAGTTTGATTCTTCTTAGCAGTTCAAAGAAAAGGGACTTGATCTCCTGGAAAGAAAGAGTCAGCTGTAATTAAGATGCAGTTAACCTTCCGTTTGGTAAGACAAAATACCGAGAGTAGAGGTGTAGAAAGCTTAACCACCATCCAGGTGCTGCAGTCCCAAGTTCTTTAATGACTTTGCGGTATAATGTGAAGTTATCTTCCTGTCACAGAGTGATTAACTAAATTAGAGTATAGTATAGTTCACTCTGTTGGCCAGCAATAAACATGTTGGCCCGATACTATTTCTAAACAATGTTAGCTTACTAGTTGCTAAAATTTACTCGTAGGGATATGTAGTATTATGTCAGCATTTGGGGTTTACATTGGCAGTGAGTGACAACTAGAGGATGAGAAACAAACATATTGTTTTAGTTGAAGTTGCAGCAGGCTTTATACTAATATTCTTGTAAATACCAGCCCTTATGTTCCTCCAGTTTCATTATGTTCTTTTATTTCCACTGCAGGAAAGTATATGATGTTTTCTGATTGTAATAAATATAAAATTATTGAAAAGCATGGTGATGATTCAGAGTCGATGCAAATAATCATCCTCCAGGTAGTTGTTTGTCAGGCATCGTGCCACTGTTATTAATCAATGAACTAATAATACCTGCAACTTATACGATCAGCTGTTGGAATCCTTCTGTGCCAACAAAATTAGCTCGTTTTTCTCTTCCTGTTTGGTTGTTATTTACTTCCTGCTTGCATGTAAAACATTAATTAGTTCCATTTTTTTTTAAAAAAGAAATTACTGTCTCAAAATTTATATCGAAAGTAATGCTGCAAGTTTTCTGGAGAAAATTCAAAAATGCAGGCATGGTAAATCATTAAAAGAGCATTAAATATCTACATTCCGGCCGTGGGAACTTGTAATTAGTTTGTAGTTGACCACTTGACCTGTGATCCATTCACAGGGTTGTTTATCTTGAGGGAGGTCCATTTGCAGGTAGGTCACGACACTTGCTGATACCTACAACTAAGCATGAATGAAACTAAAGTTTATATATGTTAACACGTGATTCCTACGCTGCATCCTGGCCGAACAAGTGGCGCCTGACAGGCCCGTACTCGATTAGTTATTTGCTGACTCAGCTTCAGGTCTTGCAGGACTCTTGACCCAGGTCAAACATTGGGCACGAGGGTTCAGCCAATCATCGCCCACGACGATCCAGGACCAAACCTTCGTAACCTCGGACACGAGGGTACAAGGTAACGCCTGTCACGATCAACTTCACCTAACCCCGCCGATCGTCGTACAGACGTTTTTTCCCAGAAGAAGTACCAGCATTAAAAGATGTCACCTTACCGTACGAACGACAAATCTCTCCGGTGACAGATAAACGGCGTTAGGAGATCGGCCATCACCTTTTCTCCGGAAAAACAGGGAACTTGGGTGAAGCTGCACCATCCCTGCCTACAAATATCGCTGAACAGTCCTCCAAGAAAAGAAGAGGAGAGGGGACAGAACGACAAACAGATAGAGGAAGAAATACACAGACAGAGGACGAAGAACACAGGAAGGAAAAAGAGTAGTTTTTCATTGTATCAGGACCCCAACTGAGGAGCTCCTTTCTTCTTCATCTCCTTCTTCTTCTCCCTCACCTCTTCCCAGAACATTGTACAGCCTTCAGGGTTATCCCTTTTCTTATTAGTGAAACTTCTTCGCTGACCGACTGGTGGACGTAGGGGATTTCTTCCCTGAACCACCTTAAATCCCTATGTGTTTTTCTGATTGCTTTGGACTAATCTTCTCCTTGAGCCTCCGTTAATAGGCTCACCTCCTTTGCGCGCCGCCGTCTCCCGGAACTCTCTCTCTTCGGTGTTTCCTGGGATCCCCACATCCTACGTCAACATCTTCTGGTGCTTTCATTGAGACTGGAAAGATGGTGGCCAGAACGCGCAAAACCAACTCTGTTGCCCGCAGTATATATGTAGGAGAACCCTCTGTCCGGGTGCCGGATGACGGAGCCTCAACTTCCACTTCCCGGCGACGCGTCGGATCTGCCTTCTCTTCCAGAGGCACCCGTGTCTCGGAGCTCCAAGGGATGCTCGCAAACCTCACTGACATGGTCACCGGCTTCACGGCGCAACAGGCCGTCATCCTCAGACAAACTCGGCCGGTTTGTGCAGTACTTCCTCTCCCACCGGTAGCGGTGGTCCCTGTTCCTTGCCCGCCGGTACCGGCGGTCCCTGCTCCTCCTCCGCCTGTTGCGGCGATCCCAGAGGTGATTCCGCCACCCGCGGCAGCCCCGGCTCCACTCCTGCCGATCCCCGCGGTGGCCGAAGTCCTAGCACCGGAGCCACAGACCGCACTACTCTCCATCCAATCTTCTGGTTCCTCCAGACCACCCATACGCCCTTTCCGTTTCCAGGAGGTTCATCAAAACCCCCTTCCACCTTGTCCACTACCACAACCTGCCTTTCTCCCACCTGCTTTTCCTCAATTTCTAGTTGGAAGAGACCCTCTCTTTCCTGGCGCTCAAGCTCCTCATCACGAACCTGATCCCTTCTTCGGGCCAATGGACGGAAATGCCCCCTTTTCCGATGCCATCCGTTTGGCCCCTATCCCAAAGGACTTCCGGCCACCCAGGTTGGAGGTTTACAGAGGCGCAACAGATCCCCGTGAATATGTGCAGGGGTTTGAGGCCGCTGTCCAATATCACCGGCCGGACGAGGCCACTAGGTGTCACCTCCTGGCCAACACACTGAAGGGGGCAGCATTCAGCTGGTTCATCAAGCTGCCCCGGGGTCACATCACCTCCTATGAGCATCTGAAGTGGGAATTGATCGCCCGTTTCATAGGGCGGACCCGTATGGTCGTGTCCGACATGGTCCTCGCCAACATCAAGCAAGGCGAGAGAGAGAACCTTCGGGATTACACCAACCGCTTCTTCGCCGCTGCCGCGGAAGCCGAAGATGTAGAGCCTGCAGTGGCCATGCATAACTTCCGGAGAGGGCTCAAGGTAGGGGACCTGTCCAAATCCCTACAGTTGGCCAAGCCTCGGAGTTACCCAGAGCTGGTGGCCAGGGCCAGTCAGTTCATGCTCCTAGAGGATGCTGAATCCTCCCCCACAGGCTTTTCCGGGGAAAGAAATAAGAGGAAACATCGGGGTGTCAAACCCCCGGTTACGAGGATGCAAGTGGCCAGACCCCGCGATCGACAAAGGGAGAGGCCCCGGCAAGATCAACCCCCGAAACTTCTTCTGTCTAGGCCACTCCCCGAGGTTTATGCGGCAGCCATCAAGCAGGGCTGGATAAGGCCCACCGGACCTAAACCGGCGCCGCCACCTGGAGTGGATCCCAACGACTACTGCGAGTTCCACGGGAACTATGGGCACAGGCTTCACCGCTGTTGAGGCCTCAGAATCTTGCTCGAGAAACTGTTGAATCAAGGCAAGCTTGAAGAGTTCATGCAGATGGCTCCGACCTTCACTGCCGCCCAGAAAGGGAAAGCCCCCAAGACTGCTGAAACTCCCGCCAAGGCACTACCACCCGTAGGCCCTAGGCAACAAGGGCGCCCTTATCCTCCGGCCACCAGAACTATCAATGCTATCTTCAGCATTGACCCAACCACTCAGCGCCAAGGAGCAGAAGTTGGCAGCATCTCAGAGCATCATGCCTCATCCATCCCCCTTACGTTCTGCAATGAAGATCTCCCCCAGCAGGGCAACTTGCATAACGATCCGATCGTGGTCGTTGCCCGCATCGCTGATTTCGATGTCCGGCGGGTACTCCTTGACTCTGGGAGCGTCGCCGACATCCTGTTTGAGTCCGCCTTCCTCCAGATGGGACTCAAAGAGACTAACCTCCTCCACGCTGGGACTACCTTACTCGGTTTCTCTGGTGAAAGGGTCCAACCCCTTGGATTCATTACTCTTCCCGTCTCCTTCGGTGATGACAACGGCTACGCTATGAGCATGGTCAACTTCGCAATCATCAGAGCTAAATCGGGCTACAACGCCATCCTGGGGAGGACAACTCTAAACTCCTTCGGGATGGTGATTTCCACGCCCCACCTGTGCGCGAAGTTTTCGACCTCTAGCGGCGTTGTTACCATCCGAGGAGACGCAATACAGGCTACTCGCTGCTTTAAGATAGCGGCGCAGCTTGTAGTCGATCAAATGGATCCCAGGGAAATCCAACCGGTCACACCGTGAGAAGGGGTCATAAGCGTAGCCTTAGGAGGTGAAGGCTCTTCTAAAATTGTAAATGTTTCATCTTTTCTGAATGAGAAGCAGCAGGCAGAGGTTACTGCCTTGCTTTCAGACTATATCGATGTCTTCGCATGGTCTCCTAAGGATGTTACAGGCATGGACAGGGTCGTTTGCGAACACCACTTGAATGTATCCTAAACCGCCGCCCCCGTTGCACAAAAGAAGAGAGCAATGGCCAGGGAAAGACAAGATGTCATTAAAGAAGAAATCACAAAGCTGCTAGGGGCTGGCTACATCAGGGAGGTACAATACCCCCTATGGTTAACCAATGTGGTAATGGTGAGAAAAACCAGTGGGAAGTGGAGAATGTGCGTAGACTTCAGGTCACTGAATCAAGCCTGTCCTAAAGACACTTACCCCCTCCCTCGTATCGACACGATGATAGACCGAACTGTCGGGTACAGGGTTATGAGTTTTCTGGATGCCTTCTCCGGGTATCACCAAATCTGGATGGCCAAGGAGGATGAAGAGAAAACAGCTTTTATCACTGACTATGACACTTACTGCTACAAGGTCATGCCCTTCGGTCTCAAAAATGCCGGTGCCACCTATCAACACATGATTGACGCAGTCTTTAAAAATCAAAGGGGGAGGAATCTCGAAGCTTACATAGACGACGTCTTGGTCAAAAGCAAGACTTTAACAGAACACCTTGGTGACCTCCGGGAAACGCTCGACACTCTCCGAAGGTACAATCTCAAGCTCAACCCTGCTAAATGTACCTTCGGCGCTGCTTCAGGAAAATTCTTGGGATACTTGGTCTCCGTCAAAGGGATAGAGGCCAATCCCGATAAAATATCAACCATTCAAAGCATGCCCTCTCCAAAGACGGCAAAGGAGATCCAGAAGCTGGCAGGGCGGATCAACAGTCTGGGCAGATTTATCTCAAAGGCTGGCGATCGATGTTCCCCTTTCTTTCGATGTTCCCCTTTCTTTCGATGTTTGCGTAATAACAAGAAAGGACAGTGGGACGGCGAGTGCGAAGCTGCCTTTACTAAACTGAAGAAGTACTTAACCTCGGCCCCAGTACTGTAGCGCCAAAGGAAGGTTCGATCTTATCTCTTTATTTGGGAGTATCCGACACTGTAGTCTCAGCGGTACTCCTCGACAACGAGAAGGAAGTTCAACATCCCATCTTTTACACCAGTCACATACTCCTAGACACCGAAAGTCGATATCCCACTCTGGAAAAGCTCGCTCTGGCCCTTCTCATAACAGCCAGGAAGCTACGGCCTTACTTTCAATCCCATACCATCCAGGTCGTCACGGATCAACCGCTCCTAAAAATATTGCATACTCCCGAGGTTTCAGGGAGATTACTCAAGTGGTCAGTCGAATTGGGAGAATACGACATCAGATTTGTTCCACGGACAGCAATCAAGGCTCAGGCCCTAGCTGACTTCGTCGCCGAGTTCTCTACGACGGAGCCGCCACCACCGAAACCCTGGCAGACCTCTGGTCACTTCATGTTGATGGCGCGTCCGGATCACAATCCCAGGGGGCGGGGATCCTTTTAACCAGCCCCATGGGGGCTACACTTCATCAAGCGGTGACGCTTCAATTCAAAGCGACAAATAACCAGGCGGAGTACGAGGCCCTTATTGCAGGATTAAACTTCGCGCTTAGCATGGCCATAAAGCGCATACAGGTGTTCAGTGATTCCCTGCTGGTCGTCAATCAGGTAAACCAGACGTTTGAAACGAAGGACGAGGTTCTGAAAAAATATCTGAAACTGGCCAGGTCTTTAATCTCTCTGTTCGAGAATTTCTCCCTAACACATATACCCCGTGAAGAGAACCAGGTGGCAGACCGGCTCGCAAAAGAGGGGCACCCCGACCTCCACCGGCTTAGGTGTTCGAAAGGCCTAGTTTCAAGTGCACCGAAGTCTCTTCTGAGAAGCAACCACCCTGCTGGATGGATGAGATCCTTAATTACTTGAAGAGTGGGACTCAGCCTGACAACAGATGAGAGGCACAGAAACTGAAGCTTGCTTGTGCCAAGTACGCCCTCATCGACGGAGAGCTCTATAGGAGATCCTATGCTAAGCCCCTCACCAAATGTCTGAGACCAGATGAGGCTTTAAAAGTGATGGAAGCAATACATCGAGGAGAATCTGGAACACATGCACGAGGTAGGAGCCTCGTCATGCGAATCCTACGCCAAGGTTTTTTCTGGCCCAACATCCACAAAGACGCTCAGGTATTGGTAGAGAAGTGTCCTAAGTGCCAGTACTACGCCGACATGCAGAGGCAGTCCGCGGGATATCTCAAACCCATCAACTCATCCTGGCCCTTTGCCATTTGGGGGCTGGATTTCTTGGGGCCGATGCCTATAGCCATGAAGGGCTATAAGTGGATACTAGTTGCGGTCGACTACTTCACAAAATGGATTGAGGCCAAACCACTTACTCATCCCACTGCCCAAAACTTCGAGAACTTCCTCTGGGCCAACATTGTCTGCAGGTATGGCATACCTATGGCAATTATCACAGATAATGGCACTCCATTCGCCAATCAGAGGATCCATGATTTCTGCGGAGAGCACCAGATCAACCTCAAGTATGCTTTTGTTTGGCACCCTCACACCAACGGCCAGGTGGAAGCTGCCAACAAGAACATCTTGAATATTCTGAAAAAAACTCCTAGACGGCGCAAAAGCCCGCTGGCCGAAAGAGTTACCAGGAGCCCTCTGGGCTTACAATATAGCCCCATCCGAGGTTACTCAAGAGTCCCCCTTCTCCCTCTCTTTTGGAATGGACGTTGTTATACCAGTTGAGCTGGAACACCTCTCCCCCAGAATAGAAGCTGCTGCCAGTTTCGAACCCGAGGCTTTGCAAACTTGGGTGGACGAAAATGATAATTCACGAAGGGTCGACTTAGACCTCCTGGAACAAAAAAGAGAGCTAGCCGCACTGAAACGCCTTGAGCATAAGCGTCGGATAGAACAATATTACAACCGAAAGGTCAGCCCAAGAACTCTCAATCAGGGTGACTTAGTTCTCAAGCGGCGATTACTCGCCGGCAGCAATTTAGGGGTTCCCAAGCTTGAGCCAAATTGGGAAGGCCCTTACATTGTGCGCGAGGTTGCCGGGCCGAATGCTTACTACCTTATGACAGCGGAAGGTACTCAGATCCCCAGGAGTTGGAGTGGGGATGACCTAAAGAAGTTTTTCGCATAAATCTCTCGCTTGTCCATCTTGGTATTCTTCATTTGTACAGATTCATTCAAAGGATTTATTTATAGAGGATTCAAACGCCAAATCCTGGCTTTATTCTCGACCTGGATTTCTTTATATTTTGGAAGGCTTCATACTTCCAAACATACTCATGGCAAGTGGTCCTTATATACGGAGGCATCTATATACATACTTCGACCATAGTGTCGCTCAGGTATGATCTCAACTCAATCTCAAAAGCTCGTGCCCGAGATGTCAAACCTCGTGCATGATGGTACTCACTAACCTTCATTAATACGATGACCATCAAGCCTAGTAGCGCCTGGCAGGCGGGGTTTCCTACAAACATCTGGGACCCTTCCATAAGCCCATCCGGCAAGCGGAAGGTCTGAAGGCCTGCTCGTAACCTTAGGGTTGTCCCTGTTATCGAACAAGATAAAGGTTCCCTCTAAGCAGGGTGCCTTCGCTTCCCACTAGGATAACTGCCATTCCAAGAGGGTCAGCCCTTGCCTCAAGTACAAATATCGTACACGATGTTTCAGACAAACAAGTCCTTTTGGCATTGGGTCAGATAAACTCCCTTTAGGCAGGATCTCCACTACTATCATTATTTCTCTCTTGTGCAGGTTTACAAAGGAATATCTATAACTCTAATGAAGGGGATCCCCGAGGTTAACCCTTGC
>KZ454427.1:198765-228896 GCA_002786265.1 Apostasia shenzhenica
ACTTCCTCTCCGCCATCTCTGTGAGAAGCTCTCACAATTGCAGAACTCAAACAGACAAAGGAAGGATAGAATGCGAAGCGGCAGACTCCGCCCCCATCTTATCCTTGCAGACCTCGGGCAGCGCGTTCACCTTCGCGACGGTTCGCATTCCAGGACCCATATTAATATTTGCGCCCTGACAATGCGGGGGGCTGATGTTAACACGTGGTTCCTACGCTGCATCCTGGCCGAACAAGTGGCGCCTGACAGGCCCGTACTCGATTAGTTATTTGCTGACTCAGCTTCAGGTCTTGTAGAACTCTTGACCCAGGTCAAACATCGGGCACGAGGGTTCAGCCAACCATCGCCCACGACGATCCAGGACCAAACCTTCGTAACCTCGGGCACGAGGGTATGAGGTAACGCCTGTCACGATCAACTTCACCTAACCCCGTCGATCGGCGTACAGACGTTCTTTCCCAGAAGAAGTACCAGCATTAAAAGATGTCACCTTCCTGTGACAGATAAACGGCGCTCGGAGATCGTCCATCACATTTTCTCCGGAAAAACAGGGAACCTGGGTGAAGCTGCACCATCCCTGCCTACAAATATCGCTGAATAGTCCTCCAAGAAAAGAAGAGGAAAGGGGACAGAACGACAAACAGATAGAGAAAGAAATACACAGACAGAGGACGAAGAACACAGGAAGGAAAAAGAGCAGTTTTTCATTGTATCAGGACCCCAACTGAGGAGCTCCTTTCTTCTTCATCTCCTTCTTCTTCTCCCTCACCTCTTCCCAGAACATTGTACAGCCTTCAGGGCTATCCCTTTTCTTATTAGTGAAACTTCTTCGCTGACCGACCGGTGGACGTAGGGGATTTCTTCCCTGAACCACCTTAAATCCCTCTGTGTTTTTCTGGTTGCTTTGGACTAATCTTCTCCTTGAGCCTCCGTTAAAAGGCTCACCTCCTTTGCGCGCCGCCGTCTCCCGGAACTCTCTCTCTCTTCGGTGTTTCCTGGGATCCCCACATCCTACGTCAACAATATATCCTGCTTGATTTATGTTTAACTCAAGATACACACGAATTAATTTAAATCAAGCTTTGAGCTATAACCCAATCAAGTTAGAATTGGTTGTGTGATATAAAATTGAATGTATTGAATAATCAAATAAATACATAATAATCATAGGTATTTTATATTTGTATATCGTTATCACAAAGATTTGCAAAATAATTGGGCTTTAAAGCTGTGCAAGAGCTATGTCCATGATCAACATAGATGTCAGCAATTTACATTTAAACAAAGTGAGGTGACCTTGAAGGTGTTGGGGAGTTATTGTGGGAGAGTCTATGATAAGCTTTACATATAATTGATAGACTTATTAACTTAAAAATTTAGGTTTATAATTAATGATCATTAATTTTTTATTAATATTGAAATTTGTATTGAATATTTAATGCACGTAAAACAAATCACTATATATATCTTAATAAGTCTCCTGTTTTTGTAATTTTTTTATCATAATAGAAAGAGTAAGACTTATGAAAGCAAAATTCACATGAACCACTTAATACTTAAAAGATTCACTTGAACCATTGACTTTGATACTATTTATTAAGTTATCTTGGTGGAGTTTAAAATCAGTTCAATATACAATTAATGGTTATCTATTTATTTAAAAATTTGAATTTATGGTTAGGTGTCATTAATTATATATTAATAATACATGTTATATTCAATATTCAATATTGTAGAATAATTCATGCCTATCGCAGCAGAATAACAATATGGAGCATATATGAGAAAACAAGAAGAACAAAAAAGCATGTAAATTCATGATCTTCATTACAATACAAATGCCAAACTTGCCTTATAGAAGCCCTACAGGTCTGCTAGAAGCTTATCTATTGTTCCAACCATAATATAATTAGATTTGAATCATAGATCGAAGATCTACATTATGCCCTATGAGATAACTCGAAGAGAATGTCATGATAACTTGCATATGCATGAGAGCCTCTCGAATATAGCGTACCTCACATTTGATCATGCGATGATGCCTTCTTCTTTGTAAAGTGAAAAAAGTTGAATTTGTTTCATCCCTCAATAAAAAAAGCCCAAGCTTTTATAGCAGAAATGTAGCATTGACCATCCATTTATATCTATTTATAGCAAAAGATTGTGGCGTCGAACCTTTTCCTAGATTTACATCAATAGGAAACACGCTAGCATAGGATGCTTACCCAAAAAGAGGTCATTATCGTTAAGAACATTAATTAGCAACTCAAATTCATAAAGGACATATCTGCAAGGTACAATCTTACAGAATGCCTCCACAACACTAATGAACGACAAAGAACCCTTCGCAATGACAAGCCTCTTCAGGAGCAAGTTAACTCAACAATCATAAAAAATTTAAGCGAACGTATTATTCCATTATATTAGATAATGGAAATAGTCTAATCCTCCTGCTTTGAAGGAAGACAGCCTTGGGCTCTGTTTGGGGGCGAGGATCAAAATCAGGACAAAAATAGTACTAGTTTAAAAATAAACAATAATAATAATAAATATATTTTTTAATTATTCTACACATACTCTAATATAAAAAAAATTATTTTACTTCACATGCTCAATAATTTTCAATAAAAATATCAACTTTATTTCACATTTTAGACCAAAATATTTTAGTCGAGCATTTTGATCTAAGATGTAAAATAAAGTTAATATTTTTATTAAAATTTATTAAATATGTAAAGTAAAATAATATTTTTTATATTAAGATTTATATAGAATAATTTAAAAAAGTTATTTATTATTATTATTTTTTAAACTAGTACCATTTTGATCCTGGTTTTAGTCCTCGCATCAAACAAAAGATTTCATCACATTTGTATTTTTGACGTCTTCCATTTTTTCGAACACTTTCTTGATGATTTGGTCAATGGATCTTGCGCTCTACAATCTTATAATATGAGATTAACCACCCATCCAAGTTGATATATATATATAACTATATTTTAAAAAGTATGCTTGGCAAATTTCTTATAGATCCTTGAAGTATTATAATTTTGTTTGTTGGTTCACAAAATTTAAATCTTTGTATGTATGTTTCTGACTTTCATATTCCGTCCATCTATTATTTTCTTTATATATTAACACTATGCAGATTTAATTTCAATTCTAAATATTTTATTTATTCATATAGTATATTTAGTAATAAAAGACATTTTAAGTGACTTAATTTATAATGGAATAAAATATTTTCTGTTGCCAATAACTTACATATTTTGTCATACATGCAATATATTGTGATATCAATGAATTAAAGGACAATAAAACTTTGAAATATAGATATGTATGTGTAATAATTATTTAAAACTTGCGAAGCAATATATAATAATTTTTGTACCTCAATAATCTATAAGCAATTTGCTCGGTATATAGAAAACTAAAATAGAATTCATATTAAGTGATGTCAGCTCTTTCGAACTTAACATGATTAACAGCCTAGCATCGACCTTGCGGTGGACTTCTTGAATTTTTTGATGTCTATTTTTTTATTGAGGTTTGAGGTGACATAAATTTAAGACCATAATTCGTAACTCTTTAAATCAATCAATGATCTTAGAAATTTATTTTTGAAAATTAAACAAATAGTTTTATTTGATTATCGGAAGTAAAATTAAAATGTGATTTTAATTTCTGTTCAGTTGATGATGGGAATGTGGCTGCCAAAAGACAAATTAACTAGAAATCATAAATTTGAAGTCATCGAGATCGTGCGAAGTTTCATGAAGAATATTAATGGTATTTAGAAGAAAATAATTATTATGGTGGGGGCACGTTGCAGCACGTCGAACAGACCAATTCCGCCCAACACTTCAAACTTGAAGAACGAAATGGCAGTTAAAATATAATATACGTTCAAACACGCATATGGTTTTTAGATCAATTCCGAAGCTTCCCCTTGACGCGGATTTCCAGAAGCCCGGCCAAGTCAATCCCCCAATTTCATTTAATTAATTACATCATTTCTATTTTAGTACATACGTAGCAAACCAACTACCCCCAATTTAAATACGTCATTTTTATTTAATTGATATTCTTTTATTTACCGAATCCAACTATTGAATTATTATTATTATTATTATTATTATTTGTATTAGGTGGGTTGCCCTGCAGCTAACCGTTGAATTGACCAAAAAAAAAAAAAAAAAAAAATCAACGGTGTCTGCGTGATAATTAAGAAACGCGGGAAAAAAGAGGAAGAGTTGTTCAAGGCGTTTCCTCGGACGTTTCCCCCAACACTATATAATGGCCAACGTGTGAGTGGAGTTGAAAATCAAAGCCAGAAAGAGAAGGGCAAAGCCGTATTGCAGAGTTCAATATCGATAATCAATCAATGGCGTCTCGCATGATGATCCCCATGGCTGTTTTCCTCTCCCTCTACCTCCTCCTGCCTTCCTCCCTCGGTAAATTCCATTAATCTCATCGAATATCATATATTTTATCTTTGGTAGCTAATTATAGTATGCATATATACATGATCATGTATGGCAGCGAGCGTGATCTGCGAGGACTTGCCGCAGGATCAGTGCGCGTTCTCGATATCGTCGGGAGGGAAAAGGTGCATCCTGGAGAGCTACCACAAGAGCGGGAGCGGCGGCGGCGGCGGGAGAACGGAGTACCGGTGCCGGACGTCGGAGGTGGCGGTGGAGAGGCAGGTCTCCGATTGGATCGAGAGCGACGACTGCGTGAGGGCTTGCGGCGTCGACCGGAGAACCGTCGGCATCTCCTCCGATTCGCTTCTTGACGCACGCTTCACCAGGAAGCTGTGCTCTCCCTCGTGCTATCAGAGCTGCCCCAACATCGTCGACCTCTACTTCAACCTCGCCGCCGCTGAAGGTAAGTAAATTAATTAATTTTCTCATTACCGCTTAATTGATTAATTAATTAATAATCATCGTTCATTCGTTGATCATTCTATTTATAAAAAAAAACAAAAATAGAAATGGAAAATTGATGATGCATGCATGGGTACAGGTGTTTTCCTGCCAGACCTATGCGAGGCCCGCCGCTCGAACCCACACCGGTCCATGGCAGAGCTGGTGCTCAGCTCAGGCGCCGCCGCCGGCCCGGCTTCCGCCGGTGAGATCGCCGATGACAGCGCTCTTGCGCCATCTCCATCGTCAGCGTAGTGATGATCACTTCCAATTGAGAGAAGAAGAAGGGGATTCACAGAGATCAGGCGGTGGCAAATTTGCATTTTGTTCTCAGAAGAATTACGTGCATTCTTTTTTGTCTATACCAAAATTAATTCGATCTACGTTCCATGTATTGATTTCAAATAAAATTTGCTACATTTATAGGTTGTTTTACCATTGTATTTCACTTAATGTATTTAATATTTTCTATATTCATTTTTTCTTTTTATAAGCGTTTATATATTTTTTTTATGTTAATATTATTTTGGTGAAAATTTTTAAATAAGATTAACGATAAAAAAAATTAGAATGAAGCATAAAAATAAGATGAAGAAAGGAAGGGAGATCTAGAGCTTCTCCTACGCTCCGGGGAAGAATAATGTAAGCAAGCTATTTGCTGATTAAGTAATAATAATAATAAGTTTTTTTTTTTAAAAAAAAAATTTATTTGAAAACCCTCATATTCTTATCCTCTATTTAATTAGTATTCAAGTTGGTCATAACTTTTTTAAAAAAAATAAAATAATTTAATTATACAATTCTCAATATATTAATTAATTTTATTTAATATTCTCACGTACAATAAACTAATTTTATTTCTCATCATATATACCTCAACAAAAGTTCTATATTTTTTTACAAAAAATTTAAAAAATGGTCATGACCAACTTAAACATCAACTAATTAGCTAAAACATAAAGGCAAGAAGATGAAATTTGAAAGCAAGCACGGTAGGCAAAGCGAGCCGGGAATTCAATCGATCTTATTTGAAGGAAAATTGCTTTAATATGATATTTTGAGATTGGTTTATTATTGTCATAAACAATATAAATTAATGACGACTTTGGTGGATCAAAAAGTAAATGCTAATCTAAAGCTGTATGATTTAAAAAATTTTCGATAACAAAATGAAAATTTAAACTTAATAAGTGTTGACATGTAGCTCCAGCGCTGCATCACAACCATACACGTGGCGCTCCTTCATCTTGAAATATCATGCATTAACTTTTGAAGCTGTTTGGAGCCTCCCAAACCTCGTGAGTGAGGTTTGGAGCCTTCCAAACATTCTGCATGACCCTTGTTCAAATAGCTCTCCCAACCACATCGGGTACGATGTTTCTCAGCTATACCTATCACTGTCCGTGCTCTGGCCGCACTGTTTTCAAAGCAGCATGCTTCTTCTAGTCACGCAAATCAAGGACCTACGTGCTTCAGCCATCACGAATCCCCATAAGCAGTACCGAGATCCAAAGGTCAAGCTCTCTTTTTACTGACTCTGGTCCCTCCAGTGGTCGACAAAGCAGCATAGGTCCAGGACTTGTTTATATCATTTCCTTCTGGAAAATCAGGATAAAGCTGCACCATCCGTTGCCTACAAATACCAAGGAGCAGGCTTCAAAGAGGGGAGGAACGGATCAGATCAGAAAAGGAGGGAGGACTCGCCCCAGGAAGAGCAGAATCCCTCCTCTATCTCCTCTTGTAAAACAAGAACTTGAGAACAAAAAAAGTCTCTCTTTCTCCTTCTTTCTCTCTCTTCCTCTTGTAAGCTCTTTGTATTAGCCTTCACGGCTACCTTTTTTCATTAGTAAAACTTCTTCACTAATTGCTCGGTAGACGTAGGGGATTTCCTCCATGAACCACCTTAAATTATTGTGTGCTCTTCTGGATGCCCTGAACTCTCTCTCTTAAGCCTCAACCATCAGGCTTACCTCTCTGCGTGCCGCCATCTCTTTGAATTCTCTTTCTTTTTTTGTGTTTCTTGGGATCCCCTACATCCTACGTCAACATTTTCTGGTGCTTTCATTGAGACTCTAGGAAGATAGTGGCCAGAATGCGCAGAGCCAACTCCGTAGCTCGCAGCATGCACATAGGAGAGCCATTTGTCAGGGCGCCGGGTGATGAAGCCTCCGCTTCTACGTCTCAGCGTCGCGCCAGATCTACTCCTTCCTCCAGGGGCACCCGCATCTCAGAGCTATAAGGGATGCTGGCGAACCTCACTAACCTGGTCACTGGCCTCACAGCCCAACAGGCCGTGATCTTTAGGCAGACCCAGTCAGCCTGCGCAACAGTGCTTCCTCTTCTGCTGGTCGTGGCGGCGCCTCTCCCACCGGTTGCGGCAGCTTCCGCTCTGTTCCCGCCGATTGCGGCGGTTCCGCGCCTATCTCCGTCGATCGCAGCGACCCCAGCACTCTTCCAGCCGTTTGTGGTGGGCGCCCCTCCTCGTCTTCGGGAGCAGAGGGGGGCTCCCCTTACTTCGATAGCTCCCTCTACTCAGGCCTCTGGCTCCTCTCATCCTCCTAGTCAGGATTTTTCCCACCAGGGGACCCCTCAATATGGGCCTGAGGCCTTCGTTGGATCTCTCGACTTCGATGCTGCTTTCTCCGACGCCATCCGACAGACGCCGGTCCCAGAAGACTTCAAACTGCCATGCTTGAAAGTCTATAAGGGCACCACAGACCCTCGCGAGCACATTCAAGGATTTGAGGCAACCCTCCATTACCACCAAAGAGACAAGGGGACTAAGTGCCACCTCCTTGCCACCACGCTGAAAGGAGCTGCGTTCACTTAGTTCATTAAGCTTCCCAAAGGCTCTATCAGCTTCTACGATCACATGAAACAGGAACTAATCACCAGCTTCATAGGACGAATTCGCGTTGCTCTCTTCGATATGATGTTAGCTAACATCCAGCAGGGAGAGACGGAGAGCCTACGAAGTTACACTGACCGTTTCTTAGCCGTCGCGGCAGAAATGGAAGACGTCAACCCCACCGTCGCCATACACAATTACCGCAGAGGGCTGATTAGAGGTGATCTATCCAAGTCTCTGCAGCTGATGAAGCCCAAAAGCTTTCCTGAGCTAATGGCAAGGGCTAGCCAGTTCGTGCTCCTAAAAGACACAGGAAACTGCACACCCGATATTTCTGACCCCAGAGCTGAGCAAAGGGTGAAAAGAAAATATTGAGACAGTGAACCTGCGGACTCAAGGGATGGAGAACAGGCCTGATCCTCATCCACACATCATCCACGATGTTTAACCCACTGGCTTAGTTCTCATTTCTTCCATCATGATTTTCTGATAAATTTTCTGGATGCTTTATCCTATGATATTTTGGATTTCTTATTCCACTCATGGCATTATGAAATTCATTTCTGGAATTCGTATATTCGGCATCCTGGCTTTCTGAAATTCATATTCTTATGTAATATTCATATTGAGGTATTCTCTAAAGCATGACTAGCTCATCTTTTTCAAGCATCGTGCGACAGGTATGATTCTAACCTCAAAACTCTCAAAAATTATACCCAAGGTTCCCGCGCCTCGTTCACGATGATTCATTATACTCACACTCCTACTTACGGAGGTCACCGAGCCTAGTTACGCCTGGCAAGCGGGGTCTCCTACCTACATACGAAACTTTTCTATAAGCCCATCTAGCTAGCGGAAGGTCAGAAGACATGCTCGTAATCTTAAGGCAGTTTCTACTATCTACTCATAATATAAGTCCCTCCTAAGCAGAGTGCCTTCGCTTCCCACTAAGATCTGCTCCAACGGAGGTCAGCCCATGCCTCAAGAACAAACATCTCCATGATGTTTCAAATAATCTAAGTTCTTTTGGCATTGGGTCAGATAACTCCCCCTAAGTAGGACCTCTACTACTATTATCATTACTTCTTTTCTGTACAGATATGCGAAAAGGAGTATGCCACTGATCTCCCCATAACAGAGATGGCTCTGGGCCTGCTCGTCCATCCTCAGGGTAAGCTCACTTATTCTGTTCTGTTATCTCTCTAACTTTGCTCTTTCCTCTTTCCTTGCAGGAATCCAAGGGATGGTGAGAAGTGTCAGGGTGCTCCCCTGACTCTATCTATGCAAACTTTAGGCAGCGCGTTCACTAGTGTCATGGTTCGCATGTCAGGACCCACATAAATATTCGCGCCCCATCATGCGGGGGGCTAGTGTTGACATGTGGCTCCAGCACTACATCACAGCCATATATGTGGCGCTCCTTCATCTTGAAATATCATGCATTAACTTTTGAACCTGTTCGGAGCCTCCTAAACCTTGTGAGTGAGGTTTGGAGCCTTTCAAACATCATGCGAGACCCTTGTTCAAACAGCTCTCCCAACCGTATCGGGTACGATGTTTCTCAACTATACCTATCACTGTCAGCATGCTCTGGTTGCACAGTTTCCAAAGCAGCATGCTTCTTCCAGTCACGTAAATCAAGGACCCGCGTGCTTCAGCCATCATGAATCCCCAGAAGCAGTACCGAGATCCAAAGGTCAAGCTCACTTTTTACTGACTCTGGTCCTTCCAGTGGCCGACAAAGCAGCATAGGTCCAGAACTTGTTTATGTCCTTTCCTTCCAGAAAATCAGGATAAAGCTGCACCATTCGCTGCCTACAAATACTAAGGAGCAGGCTTCAAAGAGGGGGGGAACGGATCAGATCAGAAAAGGAGGGAGGACTCGCCCCAAGAAGAGCAGAATTCTTCCTCTATCACATCTTGTAAAACAGGAGCTTGAGAATAAAAAAAGCTCTCTCTTTCTCCTTCTTTCTCTCTCTTTCTCTTGTAAGCTCTTTATATTAGTCTTCACGGCTATCTTTTTCTATTAGTGAAACTTCTTCGCTGATCGCTCGGTGGACGTAGGGGAATTCCTCCCTGAACCAGACCCGAACTCTCTCTCTTAAGCCTCAACCATCAGGTTTACCTCTCTGCGCGTCGCCGTCTCTCGGAACTTTCTCTCTTTTTTGGTGTTCCTTGGGATCTCCTACATTCTACGTCAATCAAACTCATGAATTATGGTATCTAAAGAACCATATATAAAGTAGCTTCATAAAGGATATATGTTAACGATAATAGAATAATTCCTTTACGATCTAGTTAGGACACTTGGATATAGAATGACAAAACAATTTCTCTTAAGTATTTTTTGGTTAAATTTTTATATCCTAGTTTATAATAATAATATTCAACACTTAAATTTATATTTTAAATGATAATATAATGGTCAAATTAAGTAGAATCCATCAAAATGAACCCATATGAAAAAGATTTAGCTCAGATGACATATTTTTATTTTTATAAACCTACATGAAATTGATGATTAACCTCAGATACCTAAGTAAAAGTTTTCCCAAAAATCCGTTTTACAAAAAAAAAAAATCTGTCTAGCATAACCACTATCATAGAAAATTACTGTACAAAAATTCTCTCAAACAACTGTCCAACTGGACCTTAGTTTGAACAAGTTACTTTGTTATTAACCCTTATCAAAATTTTGAATTTTTCTCTCTATTTCTTATTTTAAAATTTTTTGGCTGTTCAATGACTAATTTTAAACTAAATTTCTTAAGTGGGCTTAAAATGAAAGAATAGAATTGGGCCCAAATAGTTAAAAATTGCTTTGGAGCAGCGAATGACCCATAAATTATTATTCTTGATTTGTTTAATTGAAGGATAAATTTAAGTAAGAAAAAAAAATATTTTATTTTATAAAATTGATGAAAATAAAAATTTATTTTAATATTGAAAGGTGTGTAGGATGTGAGTTGAAATTTTTGTTGGATGTGAAATAAAATTGATTTTTAAAATTAAAATTTGTGTTGAATGTAAAATAAAATTATTAAAATTCGTTCAAAAAAAAATAAAATTATTAAAATTTATAATAAGTTTAAAATATTATTATTATATTAAAATAATGCAAATGCCAAACAATTTGTGCTTTCAGTTTCAGTCAAAAAAAAAAAAAAAAATCGATGGCCAGCTTCCGCTTCCTGCTCTCTTCCTCGTCGCCGCCGCCAGGGCTTTGTTCGGTTATCCATAGTCAGTCGGATTTTAATACGCGGTCGTCGGTGGTGAACGCGCTCGTGTTAATAATGCTCTTACTGGAAATATTACTGCCTTCCCGCATTTCCTCACGCATGTAAGGTAGACTTTTGTTTTTCTGTTTGGCTTTTGTGGATTAGGGTTTCTCTTATCGTCGCCTGTACGTCCACAGACTAAGACGCCCAATGATTCTTTATCTTGGGGTTGAACAATTTGCAGTATTCTAAGAAATTTGTTGGTTCGTTCTCCTTTCTAGTTTTGAGGTGTATTTTTTATTCCTTGCCTTTTTTCTTTATGTTAGAATTAAATTGGATCAGCTTACCACAGCATTGTTTCACATTCTTATTAGATAATGTGCTTTGCTTCTTTGGGATGTTCAAGATAAACTTTATTATTGCCTTAGAGATCTTCTCGAACGGCAGTGTCGTCCACTGCATTCTGTGAAGTAACAACGTGTGCCATGGACCAACCTTGGAGAATACTTGAGTTCTACAGTGGTGTAGGTGGGATGGTAAGTAGTTTTCTGGAATCAGCCTGGCATTTAATTCTTTTTAGGTTAGCTTTTGCTTTTATTATCTCTGGTATATTTCTTGTTGAACGGTCATTCCTTGTAGAGGTACTCCTTGATGAAGGCCAGGATTCGTGGAGAGGTAATAGAAGCATTTGACATCAATGATCGAGCCAATGACGTCTACGAGCATAACTTTGGACATCGTCCATTCCAGGTTTCATCTGATTTGGTCATTTTTTCCATATTGTTGATTTTTCAGCTTTGTGGTGCTTTTTTTGTCTAATTGTACTTCTGAAAGTAGTAGCAACCTTAATGCCTATTATATTTGACATCAGTAGTGATCATTCTCCTTATTGTTATGCTTAATTCTAATATAGTTTTTTTGGAAGTCAGTTTCGACAACTGTCATCACTTTCAAAATTTCAATTTAAAGAAAGAACTTTCTTCATTATCTGGATTGATGCGATTCTTTTGTCGTTCATTATTCCTACAGGTCCTTTTTTAAATAATCAGTTATGGATTTCAGATATCTTTTTCTCCACCTTGCATATTTTGTTGCGTGTAGGGAAACATTCAAATCCTTTCTGCTGCTGACTTGGACAAATATAAGGCACATGCGTGGCTTCTTTCTCCTCCATGTCAACCATACACGCGTCAAGGTGATATTATGAGACTGTATGAGAGATGTAGTTCTACCTTTTTGCTCACTTGATATTTTATGTTGATGCTTCATTTTCTTTGTAGGTCTTCAGAAAGACTCAGCTGATGCTCGGGCATTCTCTTTTATAAAGATTCTTGAGCTTATTCCGACAATGCAGCATCCTCCACTGATTTTATTTGTAGAAAATGTTGTGGGGTTTGAGGTCTGCATTTTATTTTCTTGTGGATTGGGTCCTTGGTTTTTCTTTTTGGCATTAAATTGCCAAATCACTGACTTTACTCCTGTTGACGAATGTCAGATATCAGATACACACAAACAGATGTTGGGCATTTTTGCTAAGATTTCTTTTGTAACGCAAGAATATATCTTGAGCCCAGTGCAGTTCGGAATTCCATATTCTAGGCCCCGATACTTTTGTCTGGTAAATATACTGAATCAATATCATGTATAATAGAATTATAATATTCATAGAACTCGCCTGGCAGAGTGACTTACTAAGGAAAGAAGAAATATATGAGGCAACTAGAATGGTTTTGAATTTGATCTGCCGTTCATTCTTAGTTTAAATACTTGACCTTACGTTAAAATGACTATTTCAAAACTGATGAGTTTTGTTTATCACATCAAAATTTTTGCAAAAATTAATGTTCAATTACCAATGATTTGAAAATGCAGGAGGATTTATAACATTTATCTTAGTTAACATATATGGATTTTTGTCTGTTGTAGACTAGAAGCACATGATCTGTGAGCTCTTTGGACCTACCCTCTTTTTGCATTTATGTTGCAGCACTCTTTCTCCTTGTGTAGGCCATTAATACTTTGCTATTTCTTATAGGCAAAAAGAAAGCCCTTGTGCTTCAAGATCTCTTCCCTTAATAATCAATTGCTTCATACATCCTCTCACCTTGTCCTATTCGAGGACAGCAAATTGATGGTGGGATGTCCACCGCAACATGAAGAATGCTCCTTATCATGCCAGCCCATTAGAAATTTCTTAGAAACACCATTTCTTGTGACTGACTGCGCGGAAGCTTGCTATGGAACTTCTGATGGAAAAGTTAAACAAAGTGATGAAAACAATGATAGAGGCAAAGCTAGTAATGGAAATGTTGGCTTCTTTGGAAAATATGTTGTTCCCCATTATGTGATTGAGAGGTGGGGAAATGCTATGGGTATCCTTTTTATATTATGACTTCGTATATTGTGTACATTTTATACGTTTTAGATTCTACTTTAAATCCCTCATGTGTTCACCAGATTAGTTCCTTTACTTTAGACAGATATTGTGTACCCTGATTCCAAGCGCTGTTGTTGTTTTACAAAAAGTTATTATCGCTATGTGAAGGGCACAGGGTCCTTGCTTGCAACTTCTGAAGTAGGATTCCAAACACCTTTATGCTACCTCGTAACATTACAATCACTTCGCATTCTCTTTCTATACAAACAAACCTATTAATATTTGAACGATATCATGTGTAGTTTATCTTCAAACTTTAGGTTTCCAATTGTGAGCCGACAGCTAATAATGAGCTTTGCTACATAAAAGATTTGGGTCTTCGTTATTTCACTCCCCGTGAGGTAAGTGTGTGGGGGTCACTATATTAATTTTTAAATTCCATGAGAAGGTGTATTTGAAGTGCTACTTTCACTTGCAGGTTGCTAATTTACATTCTTTTCCGGAAGACTTCTGCTTCCCAAAACACATAAGCATCAGACAACAGTAACTTTCTATGACTACTCTATAATCTAAATGCGTGACATTTTTTTTTCAGATTTTAATTTTTGCCTTGAAATGGTGGCTAAGTATTCTATTCCTACAAAAATGATAGTTCATATAATTTAATGAGTCATGATCATATGAAACAATGATTCTTTTCTCATTCAAGAGATTTCAACAGTGTTAAGACAATAGGATGGCAAAAGCTATTAAGTTTATGCCAAGTCACTACATGATCTTTGGTTTCTTTTTTTCGAATTATACGGCTCTGTTTAGCGCGATGACCAAATCAGGACTAAAATGATACTAATTTAAAAAATAATAATAATAATAATAAATAATTTTTTTTAATCATTCTACACAAATTCTAATATAAAAAAACATTATTTAACTTTACATACTCAATAATTTTCAATAAAAATATATACTTTATTTCACATCTTAGATCAAAATATTCGAATCGAGTATTTTGGTTTAGGATGTAAAATAAAGTTAATTTTTTTATTGAAAATTATTGAGTATGTGAAGTAAAATAATATTTTTTTATATTAGAATTTGTGTATAATGATTAAAAAAATTTATTTATTATTATTATTGTTGTTTTTTAAATTAGCATCATTTTGGTCCTGATTTTATCCTCACGCCAAACAGGGTTAGACATCACAATTTTCTTCACCCAATTTGAAAATTGTGATGGTAGGTAGTTTGAATTTGAGACCGCATGATACCTAGGCAAACTCCTTCCTCACTGAGAGGGGAGAACACCACACCTAAAAGTTAATTCTATCTGCAATCAAGTTTCTTAACGTTTTTATTCATAGAGAACTGTCTTGTTAGTTTCTAGAAGCTTCATTTCCAGAAGAACTACTTTTTTTAAAAGGTTTCTTTTTGGAAAGGTAAAAGAATTAGTTTTTGAATCTTGAATGATAACAGCTATTTAACCTGCTAGCTGATTTCATGTTGCACGAACAATGTCAACTGGCGATCTTCTGTTATAGTATATTACACATTCATACAGAAATGTGTTCTGGCCCAGTGCTAGAAGATGTTACCCATATCCCGTAGAAATTGCTAACATTCTTCTTTTTTTATCATTTTCTTGCATGTTTTGTCTTGTAATTGCATGTTTGGTTTTGTTATCACCTGTATATTTTGGTTTTTATTTAACAGTGCTCAGGTTAAGTTACTGAGCTCAGGAATCTGGATAATTAACTATCTCAAACTTCTGAAATAATTAGTCTGCAAATGATGGTGTTTGACAGTGAAAGACTTCTGGCCCATCACTGCTCAACACATACATTTTTATTAGCACTATGATACATTTTTGTCGCCTATTAAAGCTTCCCTTGTAATTCAGTAGGCTTTTACTAAATAACCGTAATGCCACCCTTGTCGTCAATCAGCTGCAAACGATTTTTTTTTTAATTACGTTTTGCATTTTCATGAATTAACGATCACAATGCCGTACAGGTATGCTTTGCTAGGCAACAGTCTCAGTGTAGCAGTTGTGGCTCCTTTGCTCCAATATCTGTTTGCCAATCCTTGTCAACAAAGTTCAGAGGAATCGTGATGCAGAGTTCAATGCACTGCTACTTGATATTGGTGTTAAACTCAAGATAAAGCTCCTAATTTCGCAGGTTGATGGTGCAAGGTAACCCAAGTCAGTTTTCGTCTTGGAGTACATTCTAGAATTAATCGATCAACTTAAAACAAACCTCAAGTTGCAATTATATTCAATTTGCCTGCATAAGGATTATCGCCAAGACAATCTTTCTATTATCTTTAAAATTTTTTATCATTTTTAATGCCAACCAAATTGGCAAATTCAATGCTTACATTTTAGTTTGAGGTGAACAGTTTCTTGGAGACGATTCTGATAGCTCATATGATGGAATTCTCCGTTGTTGACTCCTTAATGAAGTCAGAAATTTTACACTTTTCTATGATCAGGTGATTTCTTCATGGGCACGGAGTCGCAAAATCTTTGGCATGAAGAAACATTCTATTAGGTGATGGCGCTGTTTGTACTCATTAATATATTTATTTGCTTCGTGTTTTAATGGAATATAGGTCAAAAAGGTTGAATTTCAAAAAGAAACATATGGATGAGGAACAAAACGCAAGAGCTGTTCTGCCTTGCTTCATCCAGCCTCATAAGCGTGCATGTGAGCTAAGACAAATGCCTCCAATTTATTTTCTGAATGCCTATTGATGTTGGGTTGTTAGTTCTGTTGATGAATTTGGGATGAATTGAATCTCGAGGTTCATCTTCCTGTTTTTCTGAATGCCTCCAATTGTTAGCAATTATTATTCTCTGTTTCCAAAGTTAAAGCAATAAACATTTTACAGTAGTCTGTGCAGTAATTCATAATCTCTAATATGATAATGTTACATTGTATCAGATCATCCTACTACTGCAGAAGCATCCACTTTGAATGTTAATATTTTGAATTTTTTGTAGGGTAATAAATGAACTGAGTTTTTTGAACGAATTTTAAACCAACTGCTTGATATTTGGCTTGAGAATATTTAAATTTATGTTTGTTGAGTTTGCCTAACAAGTTTCTGAAACCTTTTATATAATATACATGTATTTATACATTGAGTTGATTTCGAGATTTATTTCATAATATAGCAATAGCAAGCCCAACAGTTGGAAGTTAAAATCTGTTGTGGCTGGCAATTCTCAATAGGGGATAATGTCTGCATTTATAAATATCCCTTCAGATTATCACTTTTTTTTCCTTAGCAAATTTTAGAATCCTCCCTTGTATTATTTCTATTCTTCTGTCATCTTATAATTGCCTAAGAGAGAAACTATTTAATCTTTCATAGTCAAAAATTGATGTTAATTTTTGGATACTTCTTGGTTATTCTCTTCTCATCACAAACTGTTCATGCAAAAAAAGCTCTGTGTGCCGCTTATTCTCAGGGCTATTAATTCTTTTGTTTTAAATATTTTTCTAGACATTATAATTTTTTTCATCAACTTAGAATTTGTGATAGTAATATAATTCAAAACTGAGATTCCATGGCACCTAAACAAGCTCTTTCATTAGGAGAATATCATAGAACTCATAATTCTTTCATCAATATTATCTAATAAATTTAGATCGTCAATTATAATTGCTTGAACTCTTGGTCACATTAACAGTTTTGTTTTTTTTTAATTTTTAACTGTTTATGTACGGGGTTATTTTTAATTAAGATAAAAAAATAATTTTTGATTTGATTTTTTATTTTGATTTTTATATAAAATTTAAAATAAAGTTAGTTATATTTTGTAAAATATGTAAGATGTAAAATAAAAATAATTTTTTTATTATGATATTTGTGTAGGATAGAAAATAAAATTAGATTTTAATATTAAAATTTATGTGTAATATAATTTATAAAATTAATTTTAACTTAGTTTAAAATTAAGTTGTTAAAACAAATGGCCTCACCATAATGCCACGGTTAGATAATGTTATTTGTATATTAAAATTATCATTATTATTATTATTATTATTATTATTATTATTATTATTATTATGCCTATTATTATTATCACTTGAGTTAGCGAATAGCGAGTCTTGATGGTTGACGGCTTGACGACCGACGGATCGGGTCACTTCGGGTCAACACCTGATATATCTTTTTCATTTAATAAAAAAAAAAAAAAAAAACGCACGCGACTTTCTGGTACCGTCGTCGTCTTCCCCAAGTTGCAGTTAAGGGCCTCAAGGCGGCAGCCGGTAGGTACTCTCACTCGCGCCGCTCTCTCCCTATCAATGGCGTCGGAGGTTCAGGCGATGGCCGTCGAAGCATCTCCCCCAGCCGACGATTCTACGGCTTCTGTTCCTCCGCATCCTCTGTCTTCCTCTCCTTCCGCCTCCGTGGAGTGCATTCCGGAACCGTCTGGATTGCAAGCCGAAGGGTTTGGAGTCGCATCGGCCGGGAAGACGGCCGGTGCTTCTGGAGAAGATCGGGTGAAGGGTCCGTGGTCGCCAGAGGAAGATGCCATCTTGGGTCGACTGGTTGCCAAGTTTGGGCCCAGGAATTGGAGCCTTATAGCCCGAGGGGTCCCTGGACGTTCTGGAAAATCTTGTCGTCTCAGATGGTGTAATCAGTTAGATCCCCATGTTAAGCGCAAGCCTTTCACTGGTGAGGCCCCGTAGATTTTTTATTTTTTTGCTGTGATTATTACCAAAAGATATTTGTTTATTCCGTACAATTGCATTTTTTCCTTTATATTTTTTATTCGGTTTTCTATTTAGTTCGTGTAGATGTATTGAGAATGGCGATGGTAACGAAAGTCCATTAAGGATTGATGAACACAGTATGTTCTGTTTGAACTTTTACCTGGGACGAATCAACCTTTTATAGTTCTATAAGTTCTCATTTTCTTCATCATGGGAATATAACCCTGTCAAGGATATCACGTCAGATATTGTTGCTGCAAAATGAATGACTCTTTGTTTGGGGGATATTGTATTGGAACAAAGGAACTCTTCTTACCTGCAGTATACATGGTCAATGATGATCTGAACCGTTTATCATCTATAGCTTTGTCTAACTCATTTAATTAGTCTGTATTCTTTTTTTCACCGTTAATGGTTTTGGGCGTTGTTGCCTTTTACAATATTTTTGCCGCTTATATATTAATAATTTTGGCTGCAATATGAGATTCTGTAGACTTACAGTCTCTACGGGCATTTGCAGACAAAATCAGGCTATGGGTTGAAAAATATCCTGCTTTAAATATAGGGTGTCAATGATGAACTCATTCCTTGCTTGGCATTCTGGACATAGAAGTCCATTAGTTTATCTATTTGTTTTTTAATTCAACGGAGGTTGAAGATACTGGCAAGTCTTTCTGAGATGCTTGTCATGTTGTTCTCTTCAAGCAATGAAGATAAACATAAATTCCAGATTGAATTTTTGGTTATTGATAATTTGTCTGTGCATGTACAAGGTTTGCCATATAAATATTTGTAGAATTTTTCTAAACCTTCAATCAAACAGATTCACAGGTATATCGTATAGGTTTTCATAGTTAGGATCAACTGCTTTGGTCCTATGATGGGATGATATCTTTTCAACCATACACGAACAAACATCCGTGTTGAAACATTTAAGCTTTGTGTATAGTTTGTTTTTCTTTATCACTGTTGATATCAAATTTGAATATTTTTAGATATAACTTATCTCTATGCCCTAGCATATGTGAAAAAATTTGTATCATGATCAAAACTTTAGGGTTGTTAATTATATGATCTCGTGTCTATCCAACCTCAGATCCAAGATTTGGATGAGGCGAATGCGATGCAATCTTGATCTGAGCTAGGCCCAATTTGTAAGTTGTCTATTCATTGTCGATCTAAGCCAAAATCGATCTAATTTTTAATTAATTTTTTTATCTTTCATTAGGCATGCATGTGTTTGCTCATTTAATCATTATAATTCTTAGATACATTTAAATCTGACGACTAGAAATAGAAACAAAAATAGTGATCTACAGAACTAAACAAAGGTCAGAGGAGGAACTTCTATAAGAGGCTATTACTTGAGAAATATTATTATTTTTTAACTATTCTGATCTTGAGCAGGCTCGATCCAATCCTATGTCAACTTGAGATTGGATGATAAAGGTCCCGAGCCAAAAAAAAAAAAAAAACAGATTGTTAGTTGGCTTGCTTAGATTGAGCCAATCTCTATTCAATTCAAAATTTAATTAACTTTCAGTCAATCTTCAATCTTTGAGCGAAATTAACAGCACTATCAAAACTACAAATGAGATATCAAACTCATAAAATGACATTTGAGGATAGAAGACTAGTTTTCTGAACATTCCTATGAAGCATTCATGAGTTGAAAACTTACAAAAGAAAAAAAGAAAGTAATCACATAGGATATGAATATGTTATAGGGTGTTGGCCAATATTATTGCTCAAATCTCATAGTTTAATTCTCAATTCTCATTGTAGCTAGTGTCATGGTGAAGGAAGTAGTCAGTTTTTTTCCAAGCTTTATGGCCCTATTTGTTTGGCAGTTAAAAATTAACTTGATTTAATTTTAAACAGGCATATCACATATAAAATTTAATATTAAAAATTAACTCTATTTCACATCTTACACACATTACTAAAATAATAACTAACTTTTATCACATCTCTCACATATCCCAACATAATAACTAACTTTATATCATATCCTTCACATATCCCAATATAATGATTAATTTTATTTCACATCATTCACAACTTTCAATATAAAAATATTTCTATCCAAGGTTAATTTTAACCTTGTTAAATTAAATCTTACAAACAAACAGGCCCTATATGTAATTTTGGCTCTTGAATATAGTTGTGAGGGGATTCAAGTTATAATATCAAAGAGAGGAAGGGGAAGACCAAAGTTGACTTGAGATATGATCATTATACATGCTTTTGAATTTGTTTGAAATTAAAGTTATTTTTGCCAAACTTGACCAAAGTTCACCAAAACTGACTTGATCCAAGTGGAGAGTAAGAGTTCCACGTGGCCAACCTGAATTAGTTTGAGGTTCAGGCTTTATTATTCTTGATATTGCTGATGTTGTTGTTGCATGTTTTGTATTAACTTATAAAATTGGCTTGTTCACGATGTTCAAGTTTGAGTATTGGTGGTCTATTATGTTCATAATCTACTAATCAGTTTTCACTCTGAATATGTATGATGTCTATGACGTGATCTGTTCTTACTGGAGACTTCTCTCAAGTTCTTCCAGATTTTATGCACCTGACTTCTTTTATGTGAATGTGGCTAACACAGAAGATGTAATATGTGCTTTCTACAGAAGAAGAGGACCAGATTATAATTGCTGCTCATGCACTACATGGTAATAAGTGGGCAGTAATTGCGAGGCTTTTAGATGGAAGAACTGATAATGCTATAAAGAATCACTGGAATTCTACACTCAGACGTAAATGCATAGGCATTGAGAAACCTAAAAGAGCAAATAGTGCAGCTGATGAAGATAATAGTGTAGACATTGTAGAGAAAAATAAAGGATCTTCAGAAGAGACTCAGTCTTTTGGGGATGTGAAACCCTTTTTGACTACGATGGAAGGAAGAGACGTAAGTTCAAGAGATAACTTGTCTCATCAACCTGAAGAAAGAGAAAATGCTGTAGGGTATGAATTTAATGATCATACATCTACTGTACACCGTCCAGTTGCTAGATTAAGTGCCTTCAGCCCATATAATCCTGGTTTTAGGCAACCTACCAGTTCTTTGCAGCCAAGATCTGCTCAGTTTGATGGTTTGCTTTTTCGATCTTCTAGTTTTGGCACTTCAGAAAGCAAGCTGCTTGAAAGTGTTCTTTTTTGTGAGCAAGTCCCAGCAAATTGTGGACATGGTTGCTGTGGGATTCAAAGAAGAGATTGTAGTCGAAGCTCATTGTTGGGTCCTGAGTTTAGGGAGTTTTTGGAGCCTGCACCAATCTCGAGTCTTGAATTGGCTTCCATGACATCAGAGTTGAGCAATATCGCGTGGCTTAAGAGTGGTCTACAGAGTGGGATATACAGCAGTTCTCATTGCCACTTGAATGCAACTAGCAGCTCATGCACGGCAGATACATTTTGAAAGTGGCTGAGGTGGAAATCAGACCTCAGAAAATGATTTATTGGTTGTTCTATTGATGGTTATCGAAGCTTTTCAATTCTTTAGGTGACCGATCGATCAGTGTGGCAAAATGAATGTGATGATATTTGCACATGGAGACATTCCTGTGAGTTTTTTTTCTTCTTTTCTTTGAAAACAAGTTGGGTTGTTTTTGAATGTGCGAATTCCGTTGTGTCCTGAATGTTTGTACTAGGAAGCACTTACCTGATTGTCAGAGGATCTTGTTCTATTTTCTTTTCTCTTAGACAAGTTGTCTTATCTAAACAGTAACCTTCTGAATCTCATGTATACTATTTTTTTGTAAATCTCATGTAATGTTCTATTTCTCGTGATGAGTTTCTTGGCTTTTCTTTCTTTAATCGTACCCATGAGAATTTGATCAGGACGTTGCAACATGAATATGAGGGAGCGTTTGATTCAATATTATTTTGGTATTATCTAATGTAGATATTATCTTTTGAGTGATAGTTTCTAGAATATTATTTATACATGTCATTAAAACAAATAATTACTTTCTCTTGATAATATGATATAACACTAAGAAGGTATTTGATTCAATGTTATTTTGCTGTTATGTCAAATTATTTGGAAAAAATAATTGATTGGTTTAATATCTTTAAATAATTTTTAAAAAAATTATAAAATTATAACTCAAAAAATGACATAAATATCATGACATTTACATTAACATAATATTAAGATAATATTGAACCAAACAGCCCCCTAAAATAACATTGAATCGAACGGCCTCCTAAAAGAATTGAAGGTTTTTTTTTTTGACATGGATTCAATATTTGATCTTCTTTGGTTCAAGCATTTTTTTAGGTCCAACATAAATTTTAATATTAAAAATCAACTTTATTTTATATTCAGCACAAATTTGAATATTAGAATAAACTTTATCACACATCTTACACACTTTCAAATATTAAAATAAATTTCTCCCTATAAATTTTTTTTTTCTCATTCAAAAATAAATCCTTCAACCAAACCAAAATGTCACAGTGAAGGCTTGATCAAAAAAGGAGAGGTCTTGTTTTCTGTCTACTTCCTGGTCATGCCTGGCATTTCCTTATAATAATCTTCTGCATCCTTCATAAAATGCTGCAGAAATGAAATCAACCAATAAAATTATTTAATACATCAACAGTAAAGATTACTGCCCTATTTATAATATAAAATGTGAGTATAATAAATTATCTTTTAATAGATAGAAAATTACAATAAGATAATTTAATATTAGAGAATTTATTTTAATAAATATTTATGTGATGAATATACTTCGACGCTCTTATTTAACTTGGTGCGTAGATATTAATTAGATCTAATTTGCAAAGGGCAGAAGGTAGCGATACAGATCAGCATTGAATTGAATGACCAGAATGATGCTATGTATTGAATCAAAATTTAAATTCAAATTAATTAGAGCTATTAGATATTTTCATATTAGCTTTATTTAGATTTGATTTGATTTAGAGTAAATTTGAGAGATTTGAAGACTCACTATATTTATAAACTGATTGTATTTTATTGTAATAAAATTAATTTTATATTTGCTTTCAGCATTTTAATTCTTATATTTAATATTATATTTTTAAATTTCTTCATAGGATCTCTTTATATAAAGAGTTTGCCTTGCATTGTAATAGTAAGTAGTATTTGATAAATGAAATTATATTTGAATTTTCTCGACACCTAAATCCGAGTTAAGGGATCGATATTTCGTTGAAGGAAAAGGTAGGGTTAGCTTTTGGTGAGAATCCTCAAATTAGCCTAATTATCTAATTTCTAAAAAAAAAAAATCTCCTCCATCCATTGCTTTCTCTCTCTCTCTCTGAATCATCTCTGAGCGCCTCCAGCACTTTGCAGACTTACTCAACTCAGAAGCTCGCCTACTTCTGATGCCCACTGCCTCCTCGTTCCTTGCTTCTAAGACATGCCCTCCTCTGCTGCAAACTGCCTCGTCGACTAGTACGAGGCGACTCATCACTCTTTTCGCCTCTCAGCTCACTACTTCGCTCGAGGAGCGTGCCACTCAAGCACGCCAACTCAAGCTGCCTATTGTACCTGTGTCGCTATTACTTGGACTAATCATCTACTATTTGAATTTTTAAACTAAGGTATAATTTTTTTTCTGAATCAAATTAATCTGATTGTTTGATTTCAATATAAAATTATTCTCTTAACTTGAATTATTTATTTGACTTTAATTGTGCGACCCGACATTTATTTAAGTGATAATTATTGTTGGATTTAAGTGTGACACATTTGTCCTAAATTTTTAAGTCTCAATTCTGATTTATTGAATTTAAATTGACACCCGAATTTAATTTGATAAATTTTTATTTATCAGATAATCAAGTTTAATTTTAACTTTAAAAAATTTTAATTTGCGTGATTTATAAATTTATTTAGAAAATATTTTGTACTTAATTAAAAATAATTTGCTAATTAATTTTACTGAATATAAATGTAAAATATCATTCATAATTTTTGTCGCAGAAAATAATTCTAACTAGGCTCCATTTGGTTCGAAAATTAACTTTGGATGAGAAAAAAATATTTATATTTTAGAAGTTTAATAAAAAGAAACTTAGTTTAATATTAGGAAGTGCGTAAAATGTAAAATAAAATTAATTTTTTAATATTCGTATTTGTGCTGGATGTAAAATAAAGTTGATTTTTACAGTTAAAATTTGTGTTGGGCCAAAAAAAAAATTCAAACCAAATGAACTAGGCCAATCTCATGAAGCAACTTCAATTCTATTTTAAATCTATTATTGTCTATAATTGATTGAAATTAGGTTGATCATCAAAAACAATTAAGTTAATCTCCTAATTGAGTGACCTAAAATTCCAAGGTATCTTTTTGATCCCAATAAATTTCTCTATTGGAACCTTATTCCATGGCACAAATTGTTAATGTTTTAGAGTAAAATTCACTTTGTTTTAGGGCAACATGTACACTTGGTTTGATTTTAATATAATATGATTTCTTATAATAAGTGTTAAAAATTAAAAAGGGATCACTATTTTTGACGCAGAAATCGGTGAGACGGAAAACCACGGCCCCTCTTCCCAGGCGGCTTTGAGAAGGGTTTACTAATCGAAAAACAGGTTACAGTTGAGATTTCTAGAGAGAGGTTCAGAAGAGAAAAAAAAAAGAGAGAGTCCTCTTCTCTTGTTGCATTACAATTTATAGCCCGAATTTTTCTCAACTCTGAGGTGTAGGGGATGGCCTAGGGTGCTTCAATGACCGTCCCACCTATCCTGCAAACCGACGGCCATGCTGGTACAGATGTACGGCGCCTGATACAGACCATACCTCTTTAATGGGGTGCGAGGGGTCATTCTGCGCACTCTCTGAAGCAGACCATATTGGTACGGATGTTCGACTTAAAGATTCTTCGGCTTGGGGTTGTTCGGTTTTGAGGAAGTCGCTTGCCGTTCGCCTTGCGCCGCTGGCCTGATATGTGAAGATGGGGGCCCTCTCCACGTGTACGCTCCAGATGTCGCTTTGTGAATCACGAGTAAACAATAAGCTTCCACCCACATCCCAGACTTTTCTTCATTTAAATTGCACTTAGACTAAAAGTCGAATCCTCAGATCACATAGAGGAACTTCGAACAAAAACACTTCCCAGTTACAAATATAGAATAGTAAGCTTAATGGATCTGAGGAAGTGGTTCCAACCTGTTCCACATTATATATATATATATATGTGCCTTCGCTCTTTCCATTATTCAGCCTCGTTAATCGAAGCATGCACCGTGTATATATGTTTGCTTTAATTAAATGAGGAGTGGAGCTGTTCGTGCTCCAACCACCGCACATGTAAAACTATCAGCTCCTTGAAAGCGATGGAGAAGCATCTTCCTTCGTCTTCCTTCTCTTAACAAAATCTGCAGTTCCAATGATTCTTTTGTTTATTTCCTTTTGCTTTTCTACTCAGTGGAATCCCTTGCATGCAAATGTTAATCATTAATGTTGGCAGACTTAAATATAACAATCTTATTTATAGGCTCGCCACCAAGGTGATCAGTCCGCAAAATGGAGCTTTTTCACGGCAGTTTTCACCCCCTATCATTTTGAGGAGGTAAAATCCCTGAGATGATCCTGTAGATTTCTTCTTCCTCTTTCTTTATCAGCTTCTACTATTAATTTGTTTCTTGAGCTTCTTTCTATTTTGTATCCTCGTTCTGTATTACTCTTGTAACTTGCCTTTTGTGCGTCATTTCAAATCCTACATTACGGAGTTTCAGTCAGAGAAATTGGTAATCTTTTTTCTCTACTTTTTCTTCGTCGTTCTTTGCAAAGGTTTCCAGACGGTAGAAGTTGATTGGCCTTCGGCCTATTCATTCATTATTGACGCAAGTTCTTTGCTTCTGGGTTCTCCTCCAAATATGCATGAAATCTTGCCAAGGTATAGAAATAGGGCTTCGTGCAACCTCCATTGCTGAAGAAAGCGATGACAGCCTATGCTTCTCTGATGCGGAAGATGAGCCATGGCGTTCGCCTTGTGGATCTCACTAGTGCAATCAAGGGTCTTCCTGCGCATCCATTCATGGTCGTGGTGGAGCTGTAGACTCGTGCAGGAATTTCTGCATCTCAGACTCTTCAATGGGGTCTGTTGACCTGGAGAATGGGGTTTCAGAAGTTGAGGCAACTCCCGACAAATCTGAAAGAGATTGCCGAATTTGTCATCTCAGTTTGGAGATTCAAACTCAGGAATCAGGCGTTCCATTTGTTTTGGGTTGCTCTTGCAAGGATGATCTAGCTGCCGCACACAAGAAATGTGCAGAAACGTGGTTCAAGATCAAAGGGAACAAGTGAGTGGAATATAAAATTTTAAGATGCTTTTGTCACTTAGATTATATTATATATGATGTTGCTAGTGTTTCTGTATTTTAATGAGAAATGATTCTACTTTATTTTTTTTCTGACCAAATTTAATATTGCTTTCTATGCTGCTTAATAATTAATATCTGTTAGCTAGCAGACAATTGGTAGGATTATTATATTATTATGATCTCAAGTTCTTCAGCCAGTGATTCTGAGTGGTAAACCTTATGATCAGGTGCTTTACTTCCCTTATTTATAAATCAACCAACGATTTTGATCTAAACTGCATGCTAATCTTATGTTTTTCGCTTTAAGTAGAGCTCTTCCTTTCCCACAGCGGGTTCTCCTTCCATATCTTTTCACTGAATGGCCTTTGTACTATAATTCATTTGCAGTGTAGCTCGGGCATAATTTAATAAGTATTAAATCTAATATAATAAAGCGATAAATAATAAGAAATATAAACGCAAGAACACACAGATTTATGTAGAAACACTCCAAAGTTAGGGAAAAACCACTGGTAGAGGAGGAGATGACTATATCAAATCAAGATATATAGAATACAATCGCCCTAGTAAAAATATAACAATAATTTTAGAAATGCTACAATCAAGATTGGGTCAAGATAAAATGGTTCAAATTTCTATTTTTCACTTTTTTTTCCCCAAAATTGTCTCACCCCGAGCTCTTCGGGCCGGACCAAACAGAATTCGAGTCGCCAAACTTTACACGTGACTGACTATTAGCCTTTTGATCTTGGAGGACTAGGGATCTCGTTTTGCGAGATGTCAGCTCTTCACCTTATTTGTTCCTAAGCATCAAAAGGATGAAGCTAGAATTTTGTTTCAATATTTTAGATTGTTGGATAATGTTGGATTACTCAAACTTATAGAAATGTGGAAGATGAATGAAAGATGAGTGCACCTGTCATGAAGGAGGATACATAGCACTTTTATGTAATTGAAAAACGAACGTAATTGGAAAGCACTACACTGAAAACAGAGGTGGAATCTTCCTTCTTTTTTCTGCTCTGCTGACAATGGAAATATGCCTTTCAACTACTGAAGTCCTATGGATATAGATTACCTATTGCCTGTTTGATGCTCCTTTGTTGGATTTAGATGACTCCAAGTAGTTGTGGAATTAAGGCTATATTGTTGTTCTTAGATCAATAAAACATGGTTATCCTCTGCAAATCAAGTAGATTTTCATCTTCCACAATTTTCAAGTAAGAGTGTACAAATGAATAAGCATATAGTCATTATAGTCATTCATTTTCATAATGATTTCTAAACTAGCATAATATCAACATTGTTATCATCCTCAATAGCAATATCTCAACTATTTGGGTTCAGCTTTATGAGTCCCTTTTCAATAATAATGATTTGTATTGGGGGTCCCCACAACTCGTATCTCCTTGTATATAAAAGATGCATTGCTCGTCTCCTCCATAGAATCAGTGGGGTTTTTGGTGTCTCTCTCTTGTCAGTTATATAGGTCTCTTGGTCTTTGTCATTGAAGCTAGTAGGGAAAATTCCCTCTCTAGCTCTTTCACAATGCCAGGGTATTGTCAAATAAGACACGTGAGAAATTGAGGAAGAAGTAGCGAAGGAGTGCAGAAAATCTTCTTGATTCCACTAAATGTTTTCCAGGAGAAAGCACTTGTACATGTAGTTTCCTCATATTTATAGGACGATGTTACCGAGTTAAATTTACATTTGTTTCGAATTCAATGCCTGGTTGTCCCTCATCCCCAAAAGACTCGATTCCCTAAGTTCAATCAGCTTCAACTATTGTCCACAGTATTCGGCGCATGGGCGTGTGCATGAAGCTTTTCAGCAGTTCCATTGGAATCCCATATCAATTTATTCATGTGGCTTTCTAATTTCTTTCATAGGTTGATGAGGCTTGGTAGCTTTCACACTAAGTTAAAAACAATTTTGACTCGTGCAAAATTCTTTAGGCTTTCGTGGATGGGGTTCAGGTTGGACTCATCCATGATATTATTCTTGGGAATTCTTTCCGTTTCTCAGGCCTGCTTTTGTGCATTCCCTAGGTAGTCCCGAGGACTTTGTTTCGCTTCCTAGGAATCCCTCAGAGCTTTGTTGGCTTCTCCTGTTGCTTCTCTTATTGATCTGGGTGTTCTCATTAGGTATTATACCTCGGAGCTTCCTCTCCCACTACTCCTTGTCATGAGGCTTCACTTCTCGAGGTTTCTTGTCTCGAGGCCAAGATTGGGCCTTCTCCATGTGTACGCTCCAGATGCCGCTTTGTGGATCACGAGGCAACACCTTGTAACCTGTTATTTCTTAAATAATGAATTGTTATAGGCCAAAATAGACCCATCCATCCTGAGCCATTTGTAATGTAAAGTGGGTCAAAATCTCCAAAAAAATTGGGTATGATTACTATGAACAAATCATAATATTCAATGCCTGTAGAACCATAACTGGAAATTTTAGTTATATTTTGCCAAGAGACAAAAGCTTCAACTTAATGTCGCGAAGCTTCATCTCCTTAACCTCAGGATGTGTATGCTCTTGCCTTCAAGTCCAGTCCAAACACCAATGGATCCTATTAGATAGATCATAAACCAGAATTTACATTTAATATACATTTTTATTATGGCATGTAATATACCTGTGACCACAACTCTTGGAAATGGATATTTCGGCTATTCCATTGATAAAGAACGAGTGAAAGGGCAACACATGGTGTGAACTGCAGAATCCCGTAAATCATTGAGTCTTATGATGCAAGTTGCGCTCAAGGACAAGTAGTTGAGAGCATGCTTGCATCATGACATGTAATGTGTCGTTCCGACAGACGTTTGTATCGATTTGACATAGAACTAATGCATCATCATCAAAAGTGGATGGATTGGAACAAACCACTAACATATATGTTCCTTAAAAATGTGGTGATTATAAGTTTTATGATTTCTTATTTTTAATACGACTTTGAACTTGCAGGAGTATTCATATTTGAATTGCAATACCTTTCAATGTTTTGATATCATTCTTTGTTCTTTTATTGTTTGTAATTATTTGGTTGATTTACTCATGCGCTTATCATAAATTCAAAAACTGAAGATTAACGGATGACATATATGTATATTTTTTATGATCCTAAATATTGAAGCTAACTAAAGATTTACTACGTGGAACCATTAACTCATAGGTAAAATCATTTTTTTCTGTTTATGTGCCACTTAAGAATTATTATTGGATTCAAAGTTTAGATCATTTATGTATATATACATGCTGTTAAATGAAAATGGAGGTCTAATGCATGCAATGAAGCAGAGTCTTCTGGAGTTTGCTCGTGAATTCAAGGAGTATAAATGCTATAGACATCCAGCTCTGATAGCTTTGATAGGATTGAGATGACGAATAGTATAAAATAGAAATCAACAAGCATGAAATATTAATTTCTCATTTGTTAAATTTCCCAGGACCAGCGAGATCTGCGGTTCAGCTGTTGAAAATGTGGCTGTGGCAGTGCAGGCTGGAAGCACTGAGACGGAGACGGCTGACGGGAATCGTAACGATGCAGTAGAGGCTTCGACGACTGATGGGCGGCGCCGACACTTTTGGCAAGGCGGCCATCGCTTTATAAACGCGCTTCTTGCTTGTGTGGTATTCGCCTTGGTCTTCTCCTGGCTTTTTCACTTCGATGTCCCTGGTTGATTCCTCTTCTCTTTTCTATATATATATATATATATATATATATA